>JAPPVO010007400.1:0-30555 GCA_030407325.1 Camellia japonica | reverse complement strand
GCAGAAAGGATGGAACGTATAAATTTATGTATTGTTGTATGCAACATACTCTGAAACGCAGGATTCGGAAAAGATGGAAATGTATAAGTTTATGTGAATGAAGTAATCATAGCAGGAGACTTAAGGTTCGCCTGGTGAATGAGTTCTCTCTTATCGAGCACAATGTAGATTTACCTTTTTCTTCCCCTATATGTCACATAAAAAAATTAATAAATAAAATAAAATAAGATTATGTTTTTGTTTGCATTATTTTAATGGATTGAATTAAGAAATTCTTTGAACTACCCAGACAGGCAGGGTCGTTTGATGACGTTTTCATTTGAAAAAAAAAAAAAATGAAGTTGATTCTAAAATTTTAATATTTTAAGGGAAAAATATATATATATATATATATATGTATATATTTTCACTTGTTTTCAAAATAAGTTTTTATTTTCTCCTCTTTAGCACCACTTTCAGCCAGCGACCATTGGCCAGCTGTTGGCAAAAATTTTAACAATTTGAACGGCAAAATGCAACTGTAATACTTTAAAATTTTGTATTAGTGTAGGGAGATGTTACAACGTGCACTCTCAAAAAAGTACATATAGTGTATTTTTTATAATTTTTTCACAAAATTTCATAACTTAAACCTAAAATGTCATAATTTATTTTCACTGAAAAATGTCATAACAAAATCTTAAAGTGTCATAACAAAAATTATAAAATGTCATAACATTATCATTTCTAATTTTAGGTTGCACATCATAAATTCGCTATTTATAACTTTATTACAAAATATCATAACACACATCATAAACAATCATAACATTTATTATAAAAAATCATAATTTTTTTACAATGTGCATCGTTTAAAATGGTGTCCATCGTAAATTTCCCCTTAAGGGTAAGAGGGTAAGGGGTGACGGTATGTCCAAGCTTAACCAGAAGTAGAAAGGGATTTGCCCCTTGCCTATGCCCATGCAACACAGTCAGAGTCCGAGTTTATCTCAAGGAGTTTAGGTTAGGATTGAGCGCCTGAATTCAAACACCAGAATTTTATTTTGGATTGAGCTTGAGCTTTGACTTATCATGTACTAATGTATTGCACTTTTTGAAAGTTAAAAAGAAAAAAAGAAAAAAAAAAAAAAAAAAAAAAAAACCATCGAAAAATGAAAGTAAAAATGAGAATTCATTTGAGTTATGCATTGCAACATGATTTAATTCAACAGTAGAAAAAAATCAGCTTTTAAAAATGTATATTTCATATATATTATATAGAAAAATGCTTGAGGGCCCGAAATTTCCCAGGCTCGAAGGCTCGAAACCCCAAAACGACGTCGTTTTGGGGTTTCATTTTTTTTTTTTCTCCTTTTTTTCCGCCATTTTCGACCTCTGTTGCAGAGGAAGAGGGAGAGAAAGAGAGGGAGAGGGAGAGGGAGAGGGAGAGGGGAAGCCCGTCGCTGATCGCCGCCGATGCCGCTGATCGCGTCACCTCCGCCGATCGCGTAGCCTCCGCCAATCGCGTCTGCCTCGCCTCTGCCCCCTCCTCCATTTTTTAGGCCCCCTCCAGTCCTTCCTCCCCCTCCCCTCCCCTCCCCTCCCTCTCCTTCTCTTCTTCGTCTTCCTCCTTTCTTCTGCTGAAAAAAAAAAAAAATTAGGGGCATTCGGGGCGTCCCGTTTTCGGGCCCCCAATCACTACTGTATTATATATCATTAACAACATAATTCGGGTTGCTTATGTTTTGATAAAACATACTTACATCCTGACTGATTTAATTCGAATTGGTAAATTTTTTCCTAAATCATGACCAAATTTAACATTTTATTGATCAAACCATAACATTTTTAAGGACTGTAGGTTGGTCAAGTTGGGCCACTTGAATCGCACCCCTCTAGATCAATATCATAGGGTAAAGTAGATTTTCCTCTTAATTACATAATGGAAGAATTTTTACATTGTCAATAAATATTCTTATCATATATTTCAAAATTCATAAAAAAAAATATTTTTACAATCTAAAAATCCATGCAATATTAATAAATATTATTATTATGTGCATTTAAACCGTGCGGATTGACTGCTAGTAATAAGAAAATTTTATGAATGCATTGATTTAGCAAGAATCAATGATGATATAAAAATTGTTCATGTCGTCTAATGTGTTTCCTAGTTTTCTATTTAATAGGAAATTGTAGTCCCAACATTATTAAAAAGTGGCTAACGTTTAGTTCCCTTATGACTAGAGTGTTTACGGATCGGATTGATCCGGTTTTAGAGTAATCACAAACCGAACTGGTTCTAACAGTTCTAGAAAAATTAGAATCAGAACAGAACTATTAACGATTCAGTTAAGATCGAGAACCGGACTGATTGGAACGGTTCACCTATTTTTGGAATCGGAACCAAAACCGAAGCTAATAAAAACGGGACCAAACAACAATTTAGACCGGATTGAATTGATTTACCAATTCCACCATTTTGTTTAACACTCCTACTTATGACATGGCATTTTTAAAAAATAAGAGTATAGAGAGTGCCACGTAAGTACTATTTATGAGAGAGGAAAAAAAGAAGAAGGGTAAATTCTATTTTATATACTATATATTATATTGGAATTTTTTTACAACCACTCTAAAATCGTTGTTTTGAAGAAAACTAGCAAATAAATAAAGATTAATGTTGTGCCCATTTTGCAAATGGATAATACTAGAGACCATTAAAATTTCATCTTTAAATATATTCACCCTGAAATGGTAAGGGTTTGGTCTTGGTTGATTTTCAAACACATTAACAAGTGACATGTAATAATTCATGTCATTGGAACTACATTTAGAAATAAATATTTTAAGAGTTTTAAATGAGTAATGTTAGAGATCTCAGATATTTCACATGGGTGTGGGACCCATATAGGTGAGACATGTAAAACATTTAGAAAAACATTTAGAATCCTTAACATTTTTCGTTTTAAATAACTCCCCGCCCTAAGGAGAGGCAAGAGAAGTCTATGCCTTGGGCTCCCAAGTTTTGAAAAAAAAATAGGGGCCCAAATTCTTTTATCCATTATAGTAGTTAGGGGGTATAAAATACATAGAAAATTTGAGAATCGAACCAACTCAATCTCTATGAATTGGGTTCATTCATTTTTTCAATATATTGGTTGGGTTTTGGGTCTTAAATCATCAATCCTATGGGATTGAGTTGTGTCCCGACTTAGGCAGTCTACATTGAACTAATCTAAGACCCGAACCTATATATATTATATAAAATTTTATTTATGTTCACATGTCTTCATGTAATTAATCTGCTGCAAATACTAATATAGACTTGATTGTACCTGATCAATTCATACATAAGGAAAAAGTTATGGCTAATTAGAATTCATGTCCCATCTTTATCCAGACAAGTAGTTTATTTTATTTTTTGGATTGTATTAATGAAATGTATTTTGTATTGATTATTAAGACAATATAAATGACTATTTGTAGTTGTTGGCTTGTATTAAATTTAAAAGTATTTATTCTGTTCTTCTTTGTTTGTGTTATGTTAAAAAATGTTCATGAATTGTTTATTCTAATCATTAATTGTTGATTTTATTCACTTATTCTTAATGTAGTTGAACCATGGTTCCTACACAAGCTACCTTGGTTGGTTTAGTTTGATTCTAGTACATAAATGAGTGGTTTGATTTCAAAATTAGTGCTCATCCGAATCAAATTGACCCATGCGCATCTTAGCAAAGTAAAAATGTGAGAAAAGTAAGGTTTAGGTAATATTTTGTTGTAATTAATTCAATTTTTATTTGGAATTGTAGTTTTCATTTTATTGGGTATTTTTATCTTGTTGTAAATTGAATTTTGCTAAAATAATTTTGTCTCTTTGAATTTTTGTAATGATTTTTTCATCTATGTAAATAATTTAATGATTATATATTCAACTGTGGATGGATACTAGCAAGTAATTTTTTTTTTTATAATTTACCATTTTACTAACTTTTTCTTTTTTGATAAATATATAAATGGGCCCTCTTAGTAGTTCATTTCGGGCCCATAAAATTTAGGGCCAACTCTCGTTTTAAACGTTTTCTTTAGCGACAATTGTTAAAAAAAAAAAAAAAGAAAAGGAAAAAAAGAAAAAGAAAAAAGAGAATAAAATCGTTTTAAAACAAAAATGAACATCAAACCAAAGAAAATAATAATAATAATAACAAAACGTTGCCGCATTAGTGGACAACAAAACCTTCTGTGCTCTGCGTTCGAAATGGAAATGAAACAGCATAACGTGGCATAAAAAATATATCCACACTTGTCTTTCAATTATTTAAATAAATAATATATTAAATTTTAAATTTTAAGACATGTGACATAATTTTATTTTAGGAATTATTTAATTACATATAAGAGCATCCGTATCAGTCTCAACAAATTTTGACTTAAATTATTACCCCAAAATCCACTTTTGCTATTTTAGTTGGTCACTTTTTTAGTACTTACTGCATCAAACTCTCTATTCTAACTTAATCCTATTAAAATATTATTTTCTTATTGTATTTGTTATTTTTTTTTTATTAAATTGATGAGGTGTGCCACCCAAATAATTCCTAAAAAATGCAAAAAAAAAAATAAAAATAAAAAATGCCATGGATCGGTTGACCGGCTGATCGACTGGTTAGGCTAATTTTAGGTATTTTTCTTCTTCTACTACAGCCACTCATGGGACATCCGGGAGGACGTCTGGTGGGTGAGAAAATATAATAAAAAATATATTAACACGTGTCAAAAAAATAATAAAATATTGAAAAACTAATGAATAGTACCTCAACAAATTTGTTGAGGTACTGTAACAAGTTCAACAAAAAGTTAATTTAGAAAAAATTTGTTGAGACTAATGGAGGAAGAATTTTATGATTTACTAGCTATATTTTACCTTTTTGCTATTTTGCCTCAGCTGATGCGGATGCTCTAAGATTTTAAAATTAAAATATTTTAATCAATAAGATTATGTCAACTCACTAGGAGATTAGTAGTTCGAATCTCTTCACTTATATGTGGGTTTTATTTCCCGTTTATTAATTGAGACTTTTCCCTTCTACTTTGAGAGTTTCTTTATATTAATTATATGTTGTATTTAATCATAATATCATAAATGGATCACATAAAAAAAATTCAAAAAAAAAAAAAAGAAAATAGAAAGGGTCATGCCATATTTATAATGCATCATGTCAATTTTTTAAAAGTTATGAGAAACTTTCAAAAATTTATAAATTAATATTTCAAGTGTAAATTATGCTTAAATTTATTAACAAATAAGAAAGAAATCTATATTCACATATACCATATAACTTACCATTTATTTAAAGTGCGGATTATGTTCATTATACATCGGGTAGTCATTCTAGCCCAAGTTGTCAAAACTTACAAATATTGGGACTTATGCCTTGGCTATTAGAGTGGTCAACACATTTTCAGTCAAGATCACGGTTTACACTATAAATTATTTTTTGTCAATTGTAGTTTGTCGATTCAAACCATGAGCAATTTTCAAGATTTGTGTCAACTATGGTCACATTTAGTCGTGTCGATTATGGTCTGTCGATTTAGACCATAAACTACCTTAAAATAATAACTATAGCCACATCTAAAATGCTGATTCATGCCATATTGTTGGCATCAAAAATTATTCGTTCCTGTCAATTGTGGCCTATCAACCTATCAATTCAGACCATGAGCCACATTTAAACTTGTTATTTTTATTTAAATTATTACTACTACACTATTATTATTATTATTATTATTATTGTTATTATTAGTATTATTATGATGCAGGACATGGGACACTCTCTTATCTAACTAGAGATTAAGAGAAGTTACAAATGAGATGGAAGACATAGACATGGAGAACAAGTGTCAACACAAGGAAGAAGATGGAGAAAATAGGAAGTTACTGGTGGTTACTAGGTGGTTATTTCCTACATCTTTTTTTATAAATAGCCATCTACGGCTATATTGCAGAGATCAATCACAATTGGATCAAACTCCATATTTTTCTTTTCTTTCTTAGGAATAGTTGTTAGGATTCTAAAATTAAGAGTAGTTACTATATAAACGGAAGTGTTCTTGTTATTTACTTCGAAGTTTAATAAATCTTTATTATTATTCAATTCTTTGTCTCATTTGTTAGCGTTTATTCACTCTAAAGAAATTCTTGAATCTGTCAAGACAAGGAACCTCAATACAGTTCCTTGGTCTTGTTTTGTGTGTTAAGTCAAGTTTTTGTTGAATTGTCAATTGACCCTGTCGATCTACATTTAACAAAAAGTTTACTAAGAACCAGGAAAAAAAATGTGGGCTTACATGTTGTCCCAATTAAGTTGTTTTTGTTTTTATTAATCTTTTAATTTTTTTATTGTTGAACATTTAAAAATTAAAAACAGTTTATAGTGTGAAAGTCAAACTAAAATAACAATTTTAAGGTCAGCCAAATATTGAATTGGCTCAGCTTTTAAAAAAAGAGTTGAATGTGGCTAGCTGATACTAAGAAGATTGTGAGAAGATTTAAAGGTTGTTTGGCGGAATGAAATCTTATTTAAAGGATGGCTTGAAAATTAGTCACTAGTACTCTTTGTTTTATTATTATTATTATTTCATTATTCAATTTGATTTTTAATTTAAACTAATTTTGATTTATTGGATTTTACAAAATGGATAATGGAATAATTAGTAAATTGACAAATGTGGTTTAATATGTCATCCATAATCATCAGAAGAGATGTATCTATATTTTATTGTAAATATAATTTTTGTAATTTATTTTATTTTTCTTTAATTCTTAAAAATTAAATTATGATATATATATATATATATATATTTTATTGAGAACTTACAACACACTATGATGACATAATAATAAAAAGAATAAATAAATAACACACCTTAATGTAGCTTTGGTGAATATAGTTCTAATTTATTGGAAAAATTACTAAAAAATCCCATTACGATATCTTATTTAATGAAAGGTCCTACCAATTTACCGCCTACTATCCATATTCCATTCCTATTATGTTTTTTGGAATCAATCTTTCATATTATTTCACTAGTGAGTCAGCTATATCCCCCAAGTAGCAATGGTATCATTTCACATGGCAGAGGACTTAATGGGTTATAAATTTTTTCATACAATTAAATGAAATATAAGTATCCCAAATCGGATTTACAAAAAATTGCCCCCATCTAATTACTTTTAAATTATTTTTTCTTTACATTTTAAACAATGCTTTTATAACTATTCTGTTTTCAAATTAAATTTTAATTATTTATTTATTTAAACCCGTGTATTACACGAGTATTATGCTAGTTGGTCTAATGCCAATATTGTCAATATCATACAAAATCGATGCAAATATTTAACGATTGATGTGCATAGCAAAACAAACTTAAAATTATTGCATTTGGCATTTCAAAGAGAAAGCACCAGCACCAGCACCAGCACCAGCACCATGCATGAATCACTAGCACTGCTCTATTTTTCAACACATTCATATATAGATTGAACCTACTCGTTGCAAACTCAAAAACTTCCTTAAGCCCAGCCAATGTCTACCCCAACCTTGGCCTCCTCTCATTACAAGCTACTCTTCAACTGCGTTTGGTTTGAATTTAGAGTGATAAATAAATGTTACTTAATTTTTTACACATTCATATGAGTACATTGGCCTTATTTGGTATCACATATAAGTTAACTTTTATAATTGTAATTGTTTTGTTGTTAACTTAAAAGACTTAAAATAAGTTATAAATTTGTTGGTGCAACTTTTTATAATTTATATAAAAAAATTAAACTTGTTTTGTTAAATAAGTTGTCACATAGTTTTTTAAGTGTGCAAATATGAAAATGCTATCAAAAGATGTAATCAAAGCAAAAAAAGATGGGGCATTTTTGTTCATACGTATTTAATTTAAAATAAGCTAAAAAAATACAAATTGTAGCTTAAGAAAATCTCAAATTTATTGGACAAATAAAGCTGAAAAAATCAAATAAAGTATAATATAAAATTGCAACCAAACAGCATTAGCTATTTTTTTTTTTTTTTAATCAAATAGCTAAATAAGTTAACTTATAAGTGTTAACAAACATGGTCATTATTAAGTCACTCACCTGCATGTATGTGTATAAAAAATGATATATACGTACCGTTGTTGAATTTAGGATGGTTGTTTAAGGGTTTTTTTATTACTATTTTTTGTGTGCATATTTTCGATAAATCAATTAATTAAAATTTTATAGGAATTTAATCTTACTAAATTTCTATGATAAAAAAAAAAAAATCAAAAATTGCATAAAAATATAAAAAATCTAAGATAGTGGGTGTTTGGAAGTGGCTTTTTGGTAATTTTTTGTGTTGAATTTTTTTCACTTTTAGGCCAAGTTTGGCATATTGTAAAAAAGTCAAAAAGTCAAAAAGTTACTCAAAAAGTTAAAAAGTTAACACTATTCACCAAAAGTCAACAATTACGACTGCACAACTACTAATCCTAATTTTTCCTTACAAATCAATTTTTACAATTTTTTATTACACATTTTTCCATAAAAAGTCAGAAACTTAACCCAAACATCCATATTTTCTTCCTCAATTTTTTAGTCCAAAAAGACAAAAAGTACACTTATTTAGAATACCCTAAACAACCTCTTAGTGAATGTTTTCAAAAAAGTCAACACATTTGGGTTATACTCGACTAAACGAATTAGAAAGTAAAAAGAAAATTTAAAATTTTGAAAAAAATTTAGAAAAAACAAAAGAACGAGAACAGTTGATTTTTTTTAGCTTTTTATTTTTGTCTTTAATGATTCATTTTTGAATTTTGAATTTTTTTTAAAAACTTTTTAGATCATCTACATTAGATGAATCTGAAAAATAAAAAAATTTAACATAATTTAAAAAAAAAAGATCCCTAAAGATTTTTTTTTTTTTTTAGTTTTAAAAAGTGACTTTTTTAATTGACAGCCAAATGCAAAAGTATGATTTTTATATGTTTCCTAAAAAAACACTAACCTTCGTTGAAACTTACGAGAACTACTCTGTGATTTTCTGAAGGGCTTTTTAGTTTAAGGTCCCTAGTTTAAATATTTTATTAGTTTAAGGACAACTAAAATATAGTTAATAGTTTAAGGACAATAAATTTTTTATGGACAATACTACCCTTAATATAATTTTATAGCCCCATTCACCTTGACAACTGACAATTACCACTAGCAGCCAGCAGTCGGTGATCACTTTTGGCAACCGGCAACATTTTTCTGGCGATTATTCTGGTGAATCTTCAGTAATGTAAAAATTTATTAACTTAACATAGAGAAATTTCACTTTGTTGGAGATATTTCCAGGGGCTCTCCGGCAAACTAAAATATCACTATGTTAAGTCAGTAAAAATTTAGTGAAAATTCACTACCTAGGAGAGAGAGAGAGAGTTCTAATGATTAATGGGTAATGTTAGGGATACCAAATTTTCTACTAAATAAATAACTATATATCTCATATAGGTGTGGCCCCACACCCATGTAAGACATTTAGTTATTTGTTTGGTAGAAAATTTGGGACCTATAGAATTTTCCTTAATTAATTGATACCTAGTTTAATTGATCAATTAATGAATAAACTTAATCAAAAAACTTCTCAGACTTACTCAGCAAAATTTCTCTGAGTCTGTGTCGTGAAATGGTGGAACAAGAGGCACTGGCTAGGAGAGAGAGAGAGAGAGAGAGAGATGATTAATTAATTGATACCCAGTTTAATTGATTAATTTTGTCTTAGTAAAATTTTACTGAGTGCTAAACTTAATAAAATTTCTCCTCGGTGATTTCTCTGATTTCACTAATTTTATCTCAGTAAAATTTCACTAAGTGCTTTTGTCTCAGTAAAATTTCACAGGGTGTTAAAGTCGGAAATTTCTCTAATTTGACTCAGTAAAATTTCACTGACTTCACTAATTTTGCCTTAGTAAAATTTCACTAAGTGTTAAAGTCAGTAAAATTTCTCTGACTCAATTTAGTGAAATTTCACTGACTTCATGTGACGCCCCAAATTTTTTTTTTGAAACGTCATAAGATTTAAATAACAATAACTTGCTAGATAAAGTTTTAACTACTAATTAGGAACTTTTAAGTTCTTACATAGTCAAAGTCCAACAACAAAATAAAATTACAAGTTCACACACAACGTCACGACATAGTTAAATCTTAATACAAGGGATAACAGGATTTTATTTTGATAAAATAAAATCTTGACTCTAAGTCAGCCAAGGTTCGATATTGGCAGCAGCTCCAATTTCAGCCTCAGTCCCTTTTTCGACATAATCTGACATGAAACGCCAGGGTAACAAAATATATGCCATGAGTTTTGCAACACAGTAAGAAAACATAACCAACCTACCATTCTTTTTAAGAAAAAAAAAAAAAAAGATTCTAAACATGAGATAACAATATAATTGTACACATAAATTACAACCATTAGAATAATTTCAGTAATTTTAATAAATTAGGTGACACTCGAAATCTCACCAAGAGATTTAACTTACCAACCACTAAGCATGGCAACGGTTAATTTGAAACCCTCCCTTGGTCAAATATTTAAGTGTTACCAACCGTAACTACCAGGGATGCCCACGTCCGGAGTTATATACCCAAGTAGTGGCATCCGTGGTCTGCCCCAAGGAAACGGTCTGCCAGGGGTAAATAACCTCCCTCTGTGCCACCTGCACATCCACCCTTATTCCAAAACCGAACACCGAAAAGGGTTCAAATAAGTCCCGTGCCATCTTAGAGTTTCGCAACACAATTTACGTGAGAATTCTCAAAACCAGGGCTCACCCTGAACAACCGGTATTGACCGTCAACCCTTAATTTCGTACACTCTTTAAAACCAATACTCACCCTAAACAACTGGTATTAACCGTCAATTGTTAACTTTATATATACCATTATTCATTTAGATTAATTCATAGATCAAACCCATAATCTAAAAATTTATCATGAAACTAGACTTCTCAAGTCTCATCTTTTAGTTAGAAATTACCATATTTGGCTTAGTATAGGATTTTGAATAAATTTTTCGAATACATAGTAAAATTTGTCTCACAGTTTCAGATTTAGTTCAAAATTTGTATAAATCCGTAGAAAGCTCAAAAATTGTTTCCAAAAATTTTGGATAAACTAAACATCATTATCAACAACTTTGTAGAAGAAATCATCTCAAAATTTTGAGTATAAAATTGTCTAAAAATTCAGGCAACATGCTGGCAGATTCAAAATAGGTTATCTTCAACACAATTTCAGATTTAGTTAAAAATTTGTATAAATTCGTAGAAAGCTCAAAAATTGTTACCAAAATTCCTGGATGAACTAGACATCATTATCAGCAACTTTTTAGAAGAAATCATCTCGAAATTTTGAGTATAAAATTGTCTAAAAATTCGGGTAAACATGCTGGCAGATTCAAAACTGATTATTCTCAACACAGTTTCAGATTTAGTAAACAATTTTTATAAATTCATAGAAAGCTCAAAAATTGTTACCAAAATTCCTGGTTGAACTAGACATCATTATCAGCAACTTTTTAGAAGAAATCATCTTGAAATTTTGAGTATAAAATTGTCTAAAAATTCGGGTAAACATGCTGGCAGATTCAAAATAGGTTATTCTCAACACAGTTTCAGATTTAGTAAACAATTTGTATAAATTCATAGGAAGCTCAAAAATTGTTACCAAAATTCCTGGTTGAACTAGACATCATTATCAACAACTTTTTAGAAGAAATAATCTCGAAATTTTGAGTATAAAATTGTCTAAAAATTCGGGTAAAACATGTTGGCAGATTCAAAATAGATTATTCTTAACACAATTTCAGATTTAGTAAACAATTTTTATAAATTCATAGAAAGCTCAAAAATTGTTACCAAAATTCCTGGTTGAACTAGATATCATTATCAGCAACTTTTTAGAAGAAATCATCTTGAAATTTTGAGTATAAAATTGTCTAAAAATTCAGGTAAAACATGCTGGCAGATTTAAAACAGGTTAGACAATGTATCATATGTATACAATCTGAAAATTTCAATTATATAAAAAAAATGAGAGGATTGAGAGGGTTTTCTTACTCAGTTGTAGGGTTGAAATGGAATAATGAAATGGTAGGAAAATATGCAACCTCAACCTCATCCTCTTCTTCCACAAGAATTCCCTCTATTTGGATGTATATGGTCTATGCTTAGCCCAAGAAATATGAACTCTTTGTGCATGCTACTAGATGCAATTTAAAGACTCTCTCCGAGGCTAGCTCTCTTTCTCTCCCTCTCTCTCACACATTCTTTTTATTAAAAAAATCCATTCCCTTTCTCCAAGTTCTAAGAGATGAGCTTTTCCCTAAATTTTATGGTTTCCTAAATTCTAAGAGATGGTGGGTTTGGTAGGAACTGTGGGTTGTTTGCCCACGGTTTGTCTGTTTGTATAATTTTTTTTTTTTAACAATAATTATTGAACATCCACAACATTTTTTTATTCTTAATAGGGTCTTTGTTAGTGATAGAATTGGGTTAATTTAAAACTAATTAATTAATTAATTTATTTATTTTCTTTCAAGAATAGTTTAAATATGGGTTTTCACACTTCACCAATTTTACTCAGTCAAATTTCACTGAGTTTTAATCAGTGGAGAGAGAGAGAGAGAGAGAGAGAGAGAGAGAGAGAGATTTACTATGTTCGTTGTATGTCTCAATAAAATTTCACTGAGTGCTAATTAAGTCAAGTCAGTGAAATTTCACTGAGTTGTCTCAGTAAAATTTCACTGAGTGCTAAACTTAGTAAAATTTCTCTGACTCAACTCAGTGATTTCACCGACTTAACTGATTTTATCTCAGTAAAATTTTATTGAGTGCTAAAGTCAATAAAATTTCTCTGATTCAACTCAGTGAAATTTCTCTGGCTTCATTAATTTTGTCTCAGTAAAATTTCGCTAAGTGCTTTTGTCTCAGGAAAATTTCACTGAGACAAAAACAATAAACAACAACCACCATCACCAACAACAACAGTACCAATAGATCTCTCTATTCTCTCACTTCCCCTACTTTCCCATCTCTCAACCCCCTCCAATAACAATAGTACCAGCACCACCAGATCTTTTTCTGTTCTCTCACCTTCTTCACCTCCTCATCTCTCAATCCCTTCTAACAACAAAAGTATCAATACTAGGAAATCTTTCTCTGTTCTGTCACCTCTCCTCATCTCTAAGGATGGCAATCTAAACCCGACCCGACGGGGACCTGGTCTCTCGGCCCCGATTAGAATGGTTTTTTCCCGAAAAATACCATTGGCGAGCTAGGGCTAGTATTCAAAATTTCATCCCCGACGGTTTTCTGGCCGGGGACGGTGATAGGTTTCTTCCTGCCGCAGTCCCGCACCACCCCGACCCCGAACCATCTCCGAATGGTTAATTACAATTATATCCCTGCGTGTACATATATATATGTGTGTGTGTGTGTGTGTGTGTCTTTAGGGTTTTTTTGGCCTCACTCTTTACTTCTCCATCTTTTTTTTTTTGCCTCTTTTCTCTGATGCACTCCCTAACAGCGACTCATCCTCACTCTCTCACCAGCGTTGTTTTCCACCTTTATCGGCATCATCCACTTTCCTTCACGGTCACGATGCAGTATTTCATCCCCTCTCTCACGGTGGTATCTCCTCATCTCTCTCTCAATAGAGGATTTGGTTTCTCTTCCTTTGCCTCCGATCTTCCTAAGCTTGCTATTTGCATTTTCTTTAAACCCTATTTTTTCAATTGGGTCAGTGCCTATCACGACCCAAACCCGTCCCTATAGGTTTAGCGTTGTAACCAGCTAGTAATCATTGGATTACCAAAGGCCTCTTAACAGAAGAACATATAACTAGGAGCTGCTAAAGCAAATATACAAAATATTCATAGTCCATAGAGCTGTGCAGACATACATGGTACAGAAATTTGAAATCTTATAAAATATACACATATGATGTCACGTCCATATAAGTCTGGCAATGTCGTGCAAGCATTATAAAAGGGACTTAGCCCAGATTACAGAAAAAAAAAAAAGACAAAACATAAATGTTTTTAGCGTGATACACAAAATAATCCTTGACATGGTCTACAAAACTTGATTTTTATGCACAGGAACCTCCCTAGGAGGCACGATGGATGGCTTGACAAAACAGAACTTAGGCCCTCAATTCTGGGCTTGATCACGCGTCTGGTCACCTACATACATAAATAATTATAGTGAGCTAGTGCCCAGTGAATAATAACAAAGTAAAGGTTTTAATGAATGATGACCGTAACAGATTTAGATTTCAAATCCCTTATCAAAACAGAAACATAGTCATGATCGTATTCGTATCAGAAACAGAGTCATATTCATATTCATATTCATATTTATATTCATATCATGTGTGGTACTTCCTTTAGCGTAACATATCATGTTGGTCAAGCATATCAAGTTCCATGATGGAACCTCCGGTACCGGGTAACATGTCTTATACATGGGCCACGGTATTATTCCTCTGGGCAAGGGCCTGGCCACGGTATTATTCTCCCGGACGAGGGCCTTATGACCATAAACCACAGTATTATTCCCTTGAGCGACGACCTCCGCTAAGGATACTGTAATGCCCCCAAAATATAATACAAATAATCCATTCCATAAGATCTATGAACATAATAAAATGATATACTTCATTCATTAGAGTTTCTATTACAAAAAGGATATTACATGCATTATACATTCATAAACATTCATTCTGAATCTACAGCACATAATACAAGTTAATGACAACAAAATAAATGCCCTACGGACTTACATTTTTCCAAGATATTACTTGGTTACAACAAAAGGAAGAGTCTTAAGTTCTATACATGTAAAGCCCTCGGCTTGAATAAACATTTAAACATAAATATAAAAAAAAATAGAGCCTTTAGCCCTCAGTCCTTCCAAGCTATGTTTTTGGAGGAAGCATATCACCAGTACCTGAAAATGGTTTCCCAAGTAGGGTGAGCCAAAGCCCAGTAGAGATAAACTAACATAGTATATGAGGTTTAACTAAGATATAAGTGTCAGATAAATGTTCAATATTCAAGACCAACTTACATTCTTCCTATGACTACTCAATATAGATAATCACATCTTAAACCATTTCTATTCATTCATTTCAAGTTAATCCGTTAACCAAATTCATTATTATCTAATCAACCAAAATGAGACTACAACTCAGTGGTTCATAATTCAATACAACCATTTCTCAAACATTTCTATTTTTTCATTTTACGGAATTCTCATCCGAGGGAATCGGCACCCATATATACACAAGATTTCAAGACTTTCACCCTGGACACTCCGGCCAACTTAATTTTAAATGGAGTCCATCCCCTATCTCCTCCCAAACAATGGAGTACATCCCCTTTCCCCTCCCAAACAATTATACGTATATAATGTATTAAAAACATCATTATATACAATGATTATCCACAACACATATTCAATGTTTCAATCATACCGTCATATTCAATGACATAATTTAAAAGATAGGTTTCAATTTACCTAATTCTCATGCAATTTCTACAACAATCATAGCTATCATCCACCGATAGCCTAAAACAGATATTTCTAGACAAATATAAAATCTTTATAACAGATAATTTATTAAATTTCCATGGGTGAGTGATTTAACAAATCTAACTACACTATTCATTCATACATCCTCCCAATTTCACATTTCCCATATCAATTTCATTATTTATACAAAATAATTATATAACTCATATTAGGGCAAATTTTTCCATTTTTCAAATATCAACCCAAAAGCTAAATTTCACCATTTTAACACTAGAGAATCTCATATATAAGCCCCATAGTCATTTTGTAAAACCAACATGGAAAACCCCCCTTTAAATTTTGAAACCAAACCCTAACTTTACCCAAACACTCCCAAATCCCATAATTTATACATAACAACAAATACCTAGGTTAAAAATCATATTAAGGTGTAGAATATCCCTATCTCAAGTGTAAAAACCCAAAGGAGAAGAGGAGAAACTTCGAAAGTGACGAAATCAACTTCCAATCGGATGAAAATGGAGTTCTCAAGATGCTCTACCCTTCTTCCAAAGACACTAGGGTGAAGAGATCAAAGGATCTTGGTCAAAATGTAGAGAGAGAGTGGATTTTAGAGAGAGGGAGAGTCAGATTAGGGTTTTGGAGTGAAAAGGCATCAAAAAGTGATATAAAAATATGCTACTGCGAACTGATATACGTGAGACTCGCTTGAGTGAAGGAGTTGTCGCTCGAGCGACCAGATACAACAAGTGACTACGCTCGAGCGCAAAAAGCGTCGCTCGAGCGCAGAATACATACCTTCAGAAGTTTTACAGATGCACACCCTCGTTTGAGCGCAAGAAGCCTCGCTCGAGCAAAGACCTCAACCTTCCCAGAAATTTTGCGTCTAGATAAAAATACTGAGAGCACTCAAAGCTCGCTCAAGCGCAAGAATTCTCGCTCGAGCGAAGTAGAAAATTTCATAAGGCTCGCTTGAGCACAAGAAGCCTTGCTCAAGCGAAGAAGCAATTTTCTGGACAACAACTTGACAATTAACAACTAACCGGCTCCTTGTTGGGAAAACTACTCATATTACATAATTTCACATTGCATATCGCAAAATTATGAGATGAACAAAACAAACCTTCAATCCCAGAAAAAATAACATGCTGAATAAAATACAGATAAAATATAAAATGGTTAAAGGAAGCAAACCGAAGCCTGTGTGATACCACAGTCTCCTTAAAATAGATTCGCCGCTTCACCGTTGGGTGCTGGAGGTACGCCGGCGTCTACTTCTCAGGATACGACGGTTTTTACCAGCTACAACAGAAGCACCTTCTGATTAGCTTAGCGAATGGACAACGGCAGCATTCTCTCTCTCAGGAAGAAAATTATAGGAGAAGCAGACTGACAGTGTATGGATGTCAAGGAAAAATTCTATATCTCTTTTCAAGGAATAGGGCCTCCTTTTATACACCAGGGAGAGGGGAGGAGCCTCTAGCCATCAAGGCTGGCAACTAATGCTAGCAAAACTGCCCAATCAATTTTGTAAAACTGATGAGCCTTAAATTGTGAGTTATATACATTATGAGGCAATTTCTCATTCAACCATTTTTCTCTAACAATCCCCCACATGAATAAAAATTGACCAATACAGCAAACGCTCAACGTTTAACAACAAAGACTCGGAAAGAGAGAGAGCACACAGACTAACTCTGCATCAGAAAAGGTAGCTGTTGGCCTTGAACCTTTCGTAGTGAAAGTCTATCGGATTTACTGGCTGACCAGTGAACGTGATGTCTTGAACTGTTCTGCCGTTTATGTAAACCGAGACAATAGACCTCACACAGGAGTTAGTCCAACCATTGTTCTTGTTCTCACTGGTGTGTCCGGTATGGCCCTGGAACAATAGCCTGGTTCTGTGAGTGTTTTTTAAAGAATTCGGCCTTGGTAATTCTTAAGAAGCGGCCCCACTTCGCACTCACATAGGTGACCTAGATACGTATTTCATTATACCACATCACTAAGGTCATTAAAAGCATTAGCTTAACCTTCCACCCCACAGGGCATCACTGTATAAAGGAATGGGCAAAAGGATTTACCTCTTCAGTGACTCACCCGTTACACGAAGTTAGGTTGCCCTTTGAACCTAGATCTTGGGATCTCCAGTCAACTAGGTTGGGTTTCCGTTCCGATAATCTTTACTAAAGGCCTTAACCCTATTCCTCTTGACGACTTTTCTACTAACTCTCGAGTTAACCCTTTGGTTAGCGGATCCGCAATGTTGTCCTTAGACTTGACATAGTCTAGAGAGACAACTCCATTTGAGAGTAGTTGTCGTATGGAATTATGTCTACGACGGATATGTTTAGACTTTCCATTATACATATTACTCTGTGCTCGACCAATCGCTGATTGGCTATCGCAATGAATACTGATAGCTGGCACAGGTTTCGGCCAACGTGGAATATCCTCAACAAACTGGCGAAGCCATTCAGCTTCTTCAGTTGCTTTATCTAAAGCAATAAACTCAGATTCCATCGTTGATCTCGAGATACACGTTTGCTTGGCAGATTTCCAAGACACGGCTGCCCCTCCGAGGGTAAACACATAACCACTAGTGGATTTGGAATCTTTTATATCAGATATCCAATTTGCGTCACTATACCCTTCTAGTACCGCTGGGTATCTGGTATAATGTAGCCCATAATCCAGGGTGTAACGGATATACCCCAACACCCGCATAATGCCCTTTCAATGAGTAGCATTAGGATTACTCGTGTATCTACTCAGCCTACTAACAGCGTAGGCGATATCCGGCCTTGTACAACTCATCAGATACATCAAACTCCCAATGACCCGAGAATATTCTAGTTGAGAGACACTCTCACCATTATTCTTGGTCAAATATAGACTTAAGTCTATCGGTGTCCTAAACATACTTGTATCTGACTTTCCAAATTTCTCAAGTATCTTATTAACATAATGAGCTTGAGAAAGTACAATACCACCAGATGTTCTGGTGATCTTAACACCCAAAATGACATCTGCAAGGCCCATATCCTTCATGTCAAACTTAGAGTTTAACAATCTTTTGGTAGCTTTAATCATTTCATCATTGCTACCAACAATGAGTATGTCATCAACGTATAGACACAAAATGACATAACCTTTGTCAGTGTCTTTAACATATACGCACTTATCACACACATTGATTCGAAACCCATTTGACAACATAGCATTGTCAAACTTCTCATGCCATTGTTTGGGAGCTTGCTTCAAACCATACAATGACTTGACAAGCTTACTGACTTTCTTACTTTTCCCTGGAGCTGAAAACCCCTCGGGTTGCTCCATGTAGATTTCTTCATCAAAATCTCCATTTAAGAAAGCTGTCTTTACATCCATCTGATGTATTTCTAAACCACGTAAAGCTGCTATTGCAATCACCATGCGAATGGATGTAATCCTTGTCACAGGTGAATACGTATCAAAGTAATCCAGGCCTTCTTGCTGTCTGTATCCTTTGATAACTAGCCGAGCTTTATATTTGTCAATTGACCCATCCGCTTTCATCTTTCTTCGAAAGATCCACTTACTCCCCAAGGCCTTACTGCCTAGGGGTAGATCAACCAACTCCCAAGTATGGTTCTGTAAGATGGAATCAATCTCACTTTTAATTGCTTCTTTCCATAAAGGACTTTCAGGTGAAGTCACAGCTTCATGGAACGTTCGAGGTTCTCCCTCTAACATATAAGTCAAGAAGTCTGGACCAAAGGACTTTGTGGTTCTAGCCCTTTTACTCCTTCTTGGCTCATCTACTTCATCAGCTTGATCATCTACTTGATCAGTTATTTGATCAGTTGTTTGATCATCCATGTGATCATCTATGTGATCGTCTTCATGATCATCTATTTCTTTCATGGAACTCGGAACCCTGTCTTGGGGACGACACGAAAATACATCTTCAAAGAAAGATGCACTTCTAGATTCCATGATAGTATTCTTGTGTATATCTGAAATATCAGACTTGTGCACAAGAAATCTATATGCACTACTATTTTGTGCATAACCAATGAATATACAGTCCACGGTTTTCAGACCTATCCTAACCCGCTTGGGTGTAGGTACTGCCATTTTTGCAAGACACCCCCACATTCATAGGTATTTATATGAAGGCTTGTGACCTTTCCACAACTCATATGGAGTCTTGTCCACTTTCTTCCGTGGTATTCTATTAAGAATATAATTCGCGGAGAGAATTGCTTCCCCCAATAAGTTCTGTGGCAACCCAGAACTTATCAACATTGCATTCATCATCTCTTTCAGCGTCCTGTTCTTCCGCTTAGCAACACCATTTGACTGAGGCGAATAAGGCGCTGTGGTTTGGTGAATAATCCCAAATTGAGCACAAGTCTCGGCAAACGGGGATTCATACTCATCACCACGATCACTTCTCAATGCCTTGATTTTTCGACTTAATTGATTCTCAACTTCATTCTTAAAAAGAATAAATTTATCAATAGCCTCGTCTTTGCTTTTAAGCAAATACACATAACAATATTTAGTGCAATCATCAACAAAAGTGATGAAGTACTTGTTGCCACCACGTGATTATACAACTTTCAAGTCACACACATCACTATGCACTAAATCCAAAGGCTGGGTACTTCTTTCAATAGAATGAAAAGAAGACCTTGTCAATTTTGCTTCTACACAAGTTTCACACTTGTGTTGTGGATTAATCTTGAAAGATGGTATGTGATCTAACTTGATTAATCTACGTAAAGAGTCAAAATTTACATGACCCAATCTACCATGCCATAAATTAGGGGACTCAAGCATATAAGCAGAAGAAGAAGCTTTCTCATTAATCTTAGGGATAAGTGTCATTACATTCAATTTAAACATACCACCTGACATATATCCCTTCCCCACATAGACCCCGCCCTTGGTCAACACGACCTTGTCTGATTCAAACACCATGCGGAAGCCATGCTTGCTTAGGAGAGACCCCGAGACAAGGTTCTTACGAATATCCGGCACAAAAAGGACATCGTTCAAAGTCAGTTCTTTTCCTGAAGTCATCTTCAGGATCACCTTGCCTTTACCCTCAACAGCTGAGGTTGCAGAGTTTCCCATAAACAACTTCTCCCATTGAAACCGGTTCGAAAGTGTGAACATCTCTTCTCTGCACAAATATGGCGAGTGGCCCCAGTGTCCACTCACCACTCCCTCGGGTTTGACCCCACCATGTTCACTTCTGACACGACGGCTGACAGATGCATGTCATCCACATCGTGTGACAATTCCTCCATTTTAGCCATATGTGCCCGGTTTTTGTGTTGCGGAGGGTTTTTCTTGTAGGGCTTCTTCTTCAGACAATCAACTGCCTGATGCCCGTCACTTCCACAGTTGAAGCATTTGCCATTGAACCTAAAAGTAGGCTCCTTTGGCTTGTAGGCTGGCCTTTTGGAGATTCCTCCTCTAGCCCCCAACTTTGAGCTTTTGTCTGTCGGTGGTTTATTCTTTGCCCCCGAGGACTCGCCATGCTCAACCATGTTGGCTTTGACAGTGGAGGTACTCCCTCCTTTCTTCCTGTTGTCCTCTTCAATCCGGAGCCTGACAACGAGCTCTTCGACTGTCATCTCCTTTCGTTTATGCTTCAAGTAGTTCTTGAAGTCTTTCCAGCCGTTAGGCAGCTTCTCAATCAAAGCAGCTGCCTGGAATGACTCACTTAGGACCATTCCTTCTGCATGTATCTCTTGCAGAATCACTTGGAACTCTTGGACTTGACTCAGGACAGTTTTAGAGTCCGTCATCTTGAAGTCCAGGAATCGGCCGAAGATAAATTTCTTTACCCTAGCATCCTCGGTCTTGTACTTTTTGTCCAAGGCATTCTACAACTCCTTAGCCGATTTCTTGGCATAGAACACGTTGAAAAGCGGGTCCGCCAAGCCGTTCAGAATGTAATTCCGGCATAAGAAGTCTGCTTGTTTCCAAGCGTCCAGAGCCATGAGCTTTTGTTTATCTTGCTCATTCTCTTCTACGGCTGGTACATCTTCACTCAGAAACCTCGCAAGGCTTAGAGTAGTCAAATAAAACAGCATCTTCTGCTGCCATCTCTTGAAATTCACTCCCGTAAACTTCTCCGGGCGCTCGTGATGATTGAGCGGTCCTCCCAGAACAGCCGGAGTAACAACAGGAGGATTGACCACAGAGGTCACAGCAGGGGTTGGCAAGCCAGTCGCCCCGGGGTTCGGATCCCCACCAACATTAGCAGCAGCAGCATCAGAGACAGTTGCCATTTTTGAAAAATTACAGCAGAATATTCACTATTCTGTATTTTCAGAAATCAAACTTAACACTAGAAAATCCCACAATTGGAAATTTAATTCAAAACTAGTCTCACCACGCAACCTAGAATCGAACATGGTCAGGAAAGTTTCCAGGAAGACTGGAGGGGTCACACCGGTCCCACTTAAAACCCAGTTAACCTTAGACAAAACTTTCAAGAGCATGTTGACTCCTAGTCCATGGGAAACAACTTTAAGAATTAAATTTCCCAAGGAATGAACTAGGTTAAACACACCAAGTTTCAAACTGTACAAGCAATTACAACAAAATTGCTACAATAATTACAAGCAAATAAAAGTGCTTTACATATTGGTGAATAACCACAAATGAACTCAAGCAAACAATTGCTTCAAATATTTAGTCCAAATTAATCCTTTTTTCCCATTCCCATAGGTATTCCTGCAATAAAGAGTTAGCAGCAAAATACAACAAACCTCCATCAGCTTTTCTTTGCTTTTGGCAAAGTAGTGATTGAAGGGGAGGGTACTAGCAAACAAAATAATAATAACTGTAAGTAAAGATTAAAACCAACCCTTAAGTTACACATCTAGAATTTAAACTAAAAAAAAACTGTAAAAAATTAATTACATAATAAACATGTAATTAACTATACAAGTTACAAACCCAAAATTAAATATAATTAAACCATATTTGAATTGGTAAAGGTACATATGAACTTATGGTACACTAAACATGTAATTAATTGAGGCAAGTTACAAACATTTTATAACTCCTAAACACTTAAATCGCATTACTAGGCAAGAATTGCAAATGACATGATTAACATGCAAATAATTCTAGAGAAATTAACATGAATTTAAATATAGGCAAGTTATACACTTTACAACTCCACACCTAAATTAAAAATTAATAGGTACAAGTTACATGTAAATTTACTACCTAATAAACATGCTAGAAATGTAAATTACACTAAAAATTAAAACCGAATGAACATGTAATTTATATTGTAAACTAGAAGCATGTGAACTAGAAGCATGTAAATCTAGAAACACAAGGCATGAACCGGTACACCATAAATTAATAAATTAATTAGAAAATACAATGAATTAACATTGCACCAATGGAACTCTTCTTCCCTATTGATAACAGTGGCCTATTCCATGCCATGGGAAGACCAAACAGTAGCATACACAAAATGACAAAATCAAAAGCGTAACCCTGTGTACATGCATCTAATAAACCAATTAACTCGCTAGTACTACCAGTGGCCAATTACATGCAAAATTATTACACACACCTATGAATCTATTAATCTAATTCTATGATAAACGTCGAATCTATTTTAAGCTTGTTGGGAAAACTACTCACATTACATAATTTCACATTGCATATCGCAAAATTATGAGATGAACAAACCAAACCTTCAATCCCAGAAAAAATAACATGCTGAATAAAATAAAGATAAAATATAAAATCGTTAAAGGAAGCAAACCGAAGCCTGTGTGATACCACAGTCTCCTTAAAATAGATTTGCCGCCTCACCGTTGGGTGCTGGAGGTACGCCGGCGTCTACTTCCCAGGATACGACGGTTTTTACCAGCTACAATAGAAGCACCTTCTGATTAGCTTAGCGAACGGACAACGGCAGCACTCTCTCTCAGGAAGAAAATTATAGGAGAAGTAGACTGACAGTGTATGGATGTCAAGGAAAAATTCTATATCTCTTTTCAAGGAATAGGGCCTCTTTTTATACACCATGGAGGAGAGGAGAGGAGCCTCTAGCCATCAAGGCTGGCAACTAATGTTAGCAAAATTGCCTAATCAATTTTGTAAAAGTGATGAGCCTTAAATTTGTGAGTTATATACACATTTATGAGGCAATTTCTCATTCAACCATTTTTCTCCAACACTCCGAACATGCCCAACGTATTCCAAAACTCAAATTCAAAGACTTAAAGGAGAAAAACAAGACATGGATACAATATTAAACCACGGAACCCGAGTCCAGAATATAACAATGGTCGGGTCAAAACCGGGATAGCTATAGATACTACAAAGACATTTCAAAAAATTGGATCATCATTCATATAATCACAAAATAACTTTTGTATCATTCAGAAACAGTTCATACCATATCATAATGTTCAGAAAGTATTTCATATCGAATATAACTTTACTAAGTTATTATTCACAGATAGCTTAGTAGCAGACCAATGACTCAACTGCTCACGGCGCGTGACCTACACCAACATAACAGATACGTATGTTAAAACACATGCATAGATTGAACATAACTCATTTCATTTAGTTTCAGGGTGTTTCTAGTCTATACTCTCATTATTGTGTCTTAATCTTGGCCTATGAATGCTATGATGTAATGAGGATGCCAAAAATGCACTTGGAACACTTAACAAAATTTGCTAAACAGGGGTCCCGCTCAAGTGTAACTTCCTTCGCTCGAGCGGTCTGCAAACTTTGAAAAAGTACTGGTAATGTGATTTTTACTCTCGACGAACGCTCGAGCGTGAGACCCAGGTCCTCGCTTGAGCGCAACTTTGTCGTTCGAGCAGTCTGCAAAAATGTGAAACTTTTAGGAGCTTGCATTTCACGCTCGAGCGGACTCTGGTCGCTTGAGCGCAAGTATAAGAGCACAGAGTGGTCGTTCGAGCACAGATCCTGCCGCTCGAGCAGAAGTGCAGAATCTGAGATTTCCAGATTGCACTCCTAAGTCCAAAACTTGAATTTAAAACCTTAGAATGCAACCTTTGGGCCCTAAAACTTGAGAAAACATGTTTAAACCAGTCAAACATCATGAATTCAAAGTCATTTCATAAAATCAAGTTCTAAAAGCTTGTCAATTGTGCAAAACAAAACTCACCTCTTTGAAAACATGACATGCATGTTTAATCTTGACTTCAAAGCTTCTAAACATGATCAATTGAGATGAAATGATATTAATCAAGATGAATTCTCAAAATAAAGGTAAGATGGACACATGCATGAGAGAATTCTTTGAAATCAAACTCATATTGTGCTCAAATGGATATGCGTGCATGGTATGATCTATGTTTCTTCATTCTAGCTCACTTCTCATAATAATCCACCCAATACACTTGTATTCATGAATTCACCAACTCAAGAACAAGACCAAAGGCTTGAATTCTTACCTTAGCCTCTCAATTGTGCTCTAGATGGTTAATTGTTTGAGTTTTCAAGCCGAAAGCTTCAAAGTCTTCTACCTTATACAATCCTTGAGTATGAATTCAATTCTCCTTATTCTCTCTCTTTCTCTCTCTCACCCATGTTTTGGGCTTATAAGGATGAAGATGAGATGTGTCTTAAGTGGTATAGAGGCCTTATATAGGCTTGCTTAGTGGTCTTTAATTAAGTTATTAATTAAGCTAATCAATCGGACATTAATTATTTTAATTTAATCATTCCGAATTGATTTTTAATTAAACATATCATAAAATTCTAAAAATCCCAAATAACACATATATCAAGTCAACTTCGTAATCAGATGCCGATAAGGCCTTCAATTTGCAAAACAAAACAGAAACGAAAATAGATATTTCTACGATAAACAGATATAAACGCAATAATGCAACACATACATGCAATTAATTCAGAATTTCACCTTAATTACTGTTTAGGCTTATTTAACCATGAATTAGTGTTAATCAGAGGTCGGGATTATTACAGTGCCGTAAGATGCCGGCGACGTCATTTGCTACGACACTCTGACGATCTAGGCTGATAACGTCAAGAAGAAGAGAAACAGGAAGATGAACAAGTACAAGTACAAGTACAAGAAGTTGAGGAAGCGTCTCAGCAAACATAGTTACCTTCATTTGGTGAGAATCAATGTTTTGGGAATTAGGGGTTGCGTTTAATATTCTTTATTGTTATGATTAACCTGGGGTTTCATATTTTGAAAATTTATTCTGTTTTATTCATAAGAGGCAATGAATTTTAGTAATTTATTCAATTCTCTCTGTCGCTGTTGCTAGTCACGCGACTGTTGCTATTTTTTTTTTTTTTTTGAACTTATTGTTATTGTTGTTGTTGTTAACTGATTTTCCATTTACTGTTTTTTTTTTTTGGGTTGGGAAATTTTCGGAGTCAGGAAAACCCGATCCTCGTTAGGGGGTGGGAACGGAGCGGTGATAGGTTCCCTATTGGGATTAGGGCGGGGACGGGAAAATTTTTACCTCAGGGATCGGGAATGGGGTGTGTGATCCCCAGCCCTGCCTCGGCTCGTTGCCATCTCTATTCATCTCTCCATTCCTCAACTCCCTCCAACAACAATAACAACAGTACCTCTATTCTTCATCCAAATAAGGACGTATTCACAGAGACTCATAAACTAGTTCAATTCATTGAATCCCAAATTAATCATTGTTGAGCCTTTTCCGTTTTCTCTTCTTCTCTGAAGAACCCACTGTCCATAGTGGAGAGACCATTTCATAAAATCAACCGGAGGTGGCAATGGCCTTATCCAACCCCTATGGTTACACAGTACCCTAATGGTCGGAATGATTCCATCAATAACAGGGAGAACTTCAAACCCATTGTTATCGTCGGCGTCCTCATCTTGGAGTTGGGTGGCTTGCGTCGGTTGGCCCGATCTTGAGATTTCCGGGGTCCAAAGCCGATAATCAACTAATAAATTTCTGGAGCCCTTCACATTTTTTTTTCATTGAATGAAAAAAAAAATTAAGGTAAAGGACAAAATATTTGTATTAAAATCACAAAAACTACTTAGCATTACAATAGCTCCTCTTTGACACTCGACTAATTTTTTGACTCTTTGCTTCTTTTTCCTTTTTGCGAATCCAAACGGATAATTTCTTTAAGAGGCATGATGAGCTGAGATCAAAATACTTTTTTAGATCAAAATTCAAAACAAGAGCACCACCACCACTTAACAAAAAACCCAAAACTTTTAAATTATGTGATGTGAACTATTAAACTTAAACAAATTCTTCTTGATGATGTAAATACCAATATTATAATAGCAATTAATTAAGCAAAAGACAAGACAAATATTTAATTAATTGAATAGAAGAGAAAAAAAAAAATACCTGTGCTGCTGCTTTGCTCTGTCGTGTGCTGCTACTGCTTTGTTGCTTGGTTGTGTTGGGTTGCTGGTGTGCTATCAAACAAGTTGTAGAGAAAATTGGATTAAGGGAAAGTAGTTGGGTTAGAAATTAGATAGGCCTTTCAAGCTGCTGTCAAAGTGGGCCTTAACTGTTGGCCTTTAATTGTTAGGAATTAAGAATTAGATTAATTGTTGGGCCTTCAAATTGCTGCTTTGTTGGGCTGCAGTGCTAGGCCGTTTAATTTTTTAATGGACCAATTTATTTTAAGTTAGTTTAGGCCTTTTCAAATTTTTTTGGACTTAAAACATACCTAATATATCACATTAAATTATAATTGGAGGGGGCCCCTTTTTTGGGCTTATTTTGAGGGGCCCTAAGCCATGGCCTTGTGGGCCTATGGTCAAGGCCGAGCTTGTGCGTCGGACGAGTTCGGGTCGAATTTGCTAGTACCAGGCTTGCTTGGATGACTTCGGGTTGGATCTGGTGGTACTAGTACCATCACCATGTTGACGCCGTATTCGTTGCCCGCTGTCGCAGCTACGCACAGACCACCTCCTTTCATGCCTTGGGTGGTTTGCTCTGGATGAGTTTAGGTCGGATCTGCTGGTACCAGTACCAGTACAAGTACCACGTTGACACCGTATCTGTTGCCGACCGTCGCAGCTACGCACAAACTATCTTTCTCTACGCCATCTCCGCTTTATTAGCTCCGTTATTGTTGACTTTCCGCGAGGCATGCGTACGCGCTCGAAGCTCGATGTACTCGCCTCATCTACAACTCCGGGTACTAAAGCCAAATGCATTAACCCAACTCTAGACGGCGATCGAGATTGGGAAGTGTTTCCATCGTCTCTAGCTATTGAGATTGAGAAATGCTCCGTCGAGCACGGCGGAGATGAAAGAAGTTGCACGGTTGGGGGAAATCGATCGATCGATTGAGAGAGAAGAGGGGTGGGTGGGGGAGCCCTCATTTTGCGAAACATCAGTGCAATTTGTGTGCGTACTATTCTTATTTTTACATTTTTGATGGCTTACTTTGAATCCTTGCAAGGGAGACCAATGACAACATGTAATTCATAATATAGGGTAGTTTTGTCAATTCATAACTAGCTAGATTTGAACTATATTTAAGTGAAAAAAAAGGAAAAAGAAAAGATGAAGTGTCATAGTTTTAGTTAGGGCTGGGCATAGGGTTATCCGACCTGTCCAAACCGCCCTACCCGATCTGATCTGCATTTATATGGGCGGTTTCACAAATATATTAGGATCGGGTGCGGTTTGGATTTTGGAAGATTTTCGGGTTGTTGGTTTAAACCGCACCCGCCCAACCCGCCCGCATTAATTTTTATTAATTTATTCATTTATTTATTTTTTTAATCTGGACGCATTGAAACTAAGAGATTAGATTTGAAATATTTCATCATTGAAACTAAGAGATGATGATTGTTATGATGATGAAATATTTTAAAAAAAACTAAGAGATTAGATGAATGATGAAAACAAAAAAACTACGAGATTTGATTTAAAATCATTCAATGATTTTTTTTCTTTAGTTTGAGAGATTAGATTAGGGTAATATAAAAATAAAAAAAAACAAAAAAAAACGGTTCAGATGTGTTTTTCTTTGAATTTGAGTGAGTGAGATCGGCACACGTGTTTTTTTTTATATTTATGATGATGATGATTGTTATTTTTTTGTAATTGTTGTAAGATATCTCTCTCTCTCTCTTTATTTGATTTTTAATGATTTGTTTGTGTTAGGAATTGTTTTTGTTGTATTTTTAATTTTATAATTTTTAATTCATTAATTATCAATGTTGAAGCATTTTAAAAAATTGTAAGAAAATGACCCAAATTAAATATTTACAAAATGGGAAAAAAAATTTAAAAATTAATTTTTAAGGAAAAAAATCCAAACCAGAAACCGCTTGCAACCATTCGTACATTTGCAAACCCTATCTGCACAAACCGCAAACTGCACTGCGGGTGGTTGCGGTTTGACTTTTCCCCAAACCGCATAGGTGCGGACGGGTCAAAACCGAACCGCAAACCGTACAAATCCGATCTGGGAGCACCCCTAGTTTTAGTGCCTCTTTCTTTCTTATTATTTCAGTTCATTTTATAAGACTCTCAATAGATGTTGTCTATAAAAAAGGTAGATCGATATGATAATTATAGTAATTTTATTTTATCACATTTATTTATGAAAAAATGAATGACAATAGACCATTTATTTTTGTAGAGACAAACAAAATAAAATAAAAATGTTATAATTTAAATTAATTTAACTTTTTTTTATAAATAGATACACTGAAAATTTAAATTATTAAAATAGCACCTTTGGTGAATTTCATTGGTCCCTCATTTAAAGGAATTGCCTTATCCAGTGCATGAATTGGTAGAGTGTCTGAGCCAAGTCAGGCGGGGGTAATTGAATTGAAGGTTGACTGGAGGTGGGGAATTTTGCTGCTGCTGCTAGGGTGTCTTTTTGCTGTGGATGGGCTATTGCTTTCTTTGCTCTTTCCCTTTTGTTTTTCACCAACTTGGTAGGTGTTATTATATGGTTGGATATGTTTTTTTTGATACCGACTTAGTTGGAATTGTTAAGCAGAATGATTTTTGGACTTTTTCCTCCTTCTATATTGATGTAATACCTTTATAATTTTGACTATTCATCAATAAAGATTCCTTTTATGATACAAAAAATAAACAATTTCTTTTAATTCAAAATTTTTTTTTTGAAAAATGATTTTTTTTTTTTTTTTCTTTCTTTCTTCTATGGGCTATTGCTTTCTTTCCTTTTTCTTTGCGTTGATTTTTCACCAACTGGGTGTTGGCGTTATTATATGGTTGGATATGTTTTTTGATACCGACTTAGGCCTCGTTTGAGAACAGGTTTTTTTTAGTAACTTTTTAATTTTTTGGCTAAAATGTGATGTAAAAAAAACTAATATGTGGGATGACTTTTGGCTTTTTAGGAAAAGCTGTGTAAAAAGTAGGAGAAAAGAGAATCTTTGACTTTTGGTATGGGTTGTTGACTTTTATTTTTTTAGTAACTTTTGACTTTTTGACTAAAAGGGACATTTGCCAAACGAGACCTTAGTTGGAATTGTTGAACATAATGATTTTTGGACTTTTCCCTCCCCCTCTATTGATGTAATACTTTTATAATTTTGACTATTCATCAATGAAGATTCCTTTGTGTTGATTACAAAAAAATAAACAATTTTCTTTTAATTCAATTTTTTTTTTGAAAAATGATTTTTTTTTCTCTTTCTAACCACTAGACACAAAATATGGAAAACGCTAGCTGGTTATTAGTCAAACCAGGAGCATCTTAGATTATTTTGGAATACTATGAAAGAAAGAATTGAAAGTTTTCAGCCATTAATCAATAACTCAAATTATTTGGTTATTTATTTATTATTTTTGTTTCTAATTGCAGGAGGGGTGGCACCAGAAACCAGCTGGGTATGACCCTTGCCTGTTAGACTATGCTAAAGCCTTGTTTGGTATGCGAGTGTTTTATCTTAAAAGTCAAAAAGTT
>JAPPVO010007399.1:0-47572 GCA_030407325.1 Camellia japonica | reverse complement strand
TTAACAACAAACAAAATACAGAAGAATAAAGGAATGAGAGAATTTGTTTGATTACAAAAATTAAACCAGAAAAAAATAAAATAAAATAAATAAAAACATATTTTTATTTTGTTAACAAAATAAAAATCTGATTTAAATAAAAACAGAAAATAAATAAACAACTTACTTGATTAATTCTTGAATAATATTCTGATCAAGTCCAGTGTTCGACACTGTGTCCTTAAGACAGATTTGTCCTCTTCACAGTGTTTCAGAATATGGACGTCTATCTTTTAAGATAAAATGATTAATCAACGAAAAATAGCAGCACTACAAATTTTTCGTACAACGAACACACAAAGTGTTTATACTCTTTTTCACAGGAAAATAATGTAGCAATATGTAGAGAATAGTTGCAGAATTATTTGGTTGAAAAAATTGAATGAAAACATCAAATGAGGGCTAGTATATTTATAGATGTAGTGGCACCCTTTTATTTTGAATTGATCAGGCAGCATACTTGTTTGAACAGGTACTGAACCTGTTGGGTTTGAATTGGTACTGTTTGGGTTTGAATTCAAACAGATATGAATTTGTTTGTGTTTGAATTTTGAACAAAACCTGTTCTGGGTTTGTAACAGATTCGGATCTGTTGGACAGAGGGGCAAACTGTTTTGAATTTCAAAAATTGAAATTAACCTGGACAGAAATTCAGAATTAATTTCGAATTCTTTGGACATATTTTGTTTCAAAAAATAAAATTAAATTCAAATATTTTTGGCCAAAAAAGATTAGTATTGGGCTGAACAAGCCCAACCCAACCACACACTACGCACCCACGCCATGCTCGATCTAATAACTATAACTTATTTAATTTATCATGTTTCTCACAAAAAAATAGACGAAAATTGCGTTTTTTAGAAAATAAATCACACATTTTTTTGATGACAAATGCAATAAATTGAACAAGTTATAGTTATCGGATCTATCTAATTTTTTGTGTGTATGAAATACATGAAGTAACTAACAAAATAAACTATTCGGATCATCAAAACAGAACCCGTGATGGGAGCCAAAGTCCCAAACATCGCCCGCCAATTTAGATTTTGGACTGAAGGGATCTTCTTTTAATTAAGATAATAGCTGAGAGAGAGAGAGAGAGAGAGAGACTACGACAGATGAGTGAGAGGAAATTGGAACATGAAAGCTATTCAAGATGAGAAATTATTCAATAGAGGATAAATTATTCAATAAGTCCGGTATATCGCGTCATCATATTAACGTGGTGCGTCTAATCAATAAAATTTTAAATAATGTAACAATTATTGACAAAATTCTTAAAATTACTACATATTTTGTGAATTTTGGTCAAGCACAATACCGATGTGGAATTCCAAAACCATAGAATAACTTCTCATTAGAAAGGGACAGAAAAGTCAAAGACCTCTTTTATTATTCTGTTAAATACAATTGCATGATGAGTAATATTGCAAACACACCTTTATTAATTCAGAAAAGATTTAAAATTTTTATTTTGTAATTTAAATTTATTTAACACATAAATCTCACATTATATAAATTTAATTTTTATCATATAATCACCTTTTTTTTTAATGAATAAATGTGGGTCCCTAAAATTTTCGGTGATGGAATGAAGAAGCCTAACTCAAAGATTTGGCCAAAGGAGAGTGGTGGTTAAGGCAAGATAATTAGTGTCCTCCATTGAGGAAGGAATCGGTGTCACATGTCGAAAATAATGTGGTGGCGGTGGCAGCAGCGCGGCATTTCTGCAGGTGAAGGTATTGGTTACAGACATGCTAGGGTTGATGCAGGTGCAGGCATTTAGATGTGCAAGGACTTATGATAGTTGGACTTTTCTTAAGTGTGCAATTGCACACCATGTGCCACTTACATAAAAAGTGTAAGTGTAAGGTGTAAGTATAAGTATAAGGTGTAAGTGTAAGGTGTAAGTGTAAGGTGTAAGGTGTAAGTGGGTTGCATATGGTGTGCAACCTCAAAAAAGGTGTAAGTGTAAGGTTTAATTTTTCATAAAAGGTGTAAGTGTAAGGTGTAAGTGTAAGGTGTAAGGTGTAAGGTGTAAGTTGCACACCATAACCAAACCCATGATAGTTTGGAGAAGTTCAGCTCCAAACACATTGCTTACAACCTCTAGAAGGTGAGTTTCTCTTAATTTGTTCTTTCATTTACATTGTGTTTGGATTAAATATTTAATAAGAATTTGTGAAGAAGAAAAAATAAACAAAAAATGAATAAAATATATGTTAAAATTTTTTTTTTCTCACTTTTTTGTTTCTTTTCATTTTTTTCCCACAAATCTCAACTTAAATTCTTAATCTATACACAATTTGTAATTCTATGCTTGTTTATTTTTAAGTTCTGTGGGATTTTCCATGGCTCCAAATTGGTACACTAAAAAAGAAATAGAGAAGTTTTATTCATTTTTTTTTAAAGAAAAATTGTATGGCTAATTTTATGTATTCCAAAAATATTTAAAAATTATTATAAAAAAATGTACGTTTATCAAAAGTATATTTGTGAAATTTTTTAATTTTTTTTGAGGGGATGTACTAATAAATCCTAAATTAATAACTTATACACTGTTTAGTCCTAAAAATTTTTTTATAGACTGAAAGGTCCTATTACAATGTTTCAAACATCAGATTAATGTTTCGAACATTAGATTTCGAACATCAGATTAATGTTTCGAACATTAGATTTCGAACATCAGATTAATGTTTCGAACATTAAATTGATGTGCAAATGGGACTAAATAGAGCATAAAAAAATTTTTAGAACTAAATGGTTCAACTTTACAGAAACTAGGACTTACGGATAAATTCTTCTTTTGAGTATGTAAAATCACCTATATTGTAAATAGCCTAATGTAGCTGCTTAGGTGGACAAATAGTTTCCAATGCAATTTATTTTCTTGCCTACTTCTTTTCGGATTTTCCTTCTTGATTGATTCAATTTTCAGTCATTGGGACTCCATAAGGTTGGAAAAGATAATGCGGTGTTTTCAAGTTGATAAAAAATTAATTTTTTAACTTTTTAATTTGTTTGATGACTTTTTTAGCAAAAATTAGATTTTTTCAGATAAAAAAGTTAATCTTTTTGACTAAATAACTAAAAGACTAAAAAATTAACTTTCTTAACCTCTTTCCAAACTGCCCCAATAACTACAAGTCTAGAGAAGATCTTTGAATTTTTGTCCATGGGTCTCTCTCTCTCTCTCTCACAGTTGTGCACTTTGCACATGGAAATGTTGGGTGACCAGAAGAATCTGGGCAGCACATATCCCTGATAGAAGATCTCTCGGCACAATTGTACGGGAAAGAAATAAACCTTCTCGTATAATCCTGTTGATCAAGTCTGCGCTCCTCCGTACGACGTCGCTTTATCACCTGAAAACGCAAACGTGAGCTAGCCGGCGGGTGTGTGCCGGAAACCTCTCCGATGCCTAAGTCAGTAAGCTTGACAAGTAGACAGATGCTTTGTGTATTCAGAAAAACAAGGTCGGGTTACCTCTCTATAGGTGATGTTTGTGGGCTTTTATAGTTTCGTGTGGCACAATCCTAGTAGGACTCTTACTCCTCCATGCAGAGTCCTCCTGGGATTCATACTCCTGGAAGATAGCGCTTATCCCCCAACACCCCCCTCACTGCTTAAACCAAGTGAGATAGTTTTACCCTGGCCGAACTCCAATATGACCGAAGTAAATGATAGTTCGGCTCTTACCTACTTTTCCCTTACCTCGGTTCTCTCATGCTAAGACCGAGCTATCCATAAGAGAAATGAGCCGAACTAACTCCAATACCAAGTCCCTTCCAAGGACTCAGCACGCCTCGGTTTTCATGCGCCTTGACCGAACTCACGGCCGAAGACCGAACTTCACTCAACACACTCCCAACCGAAGTACAAATAAGGCCTCACGCATCTGTGCTAATTATCTCGGCTCTGAGACCGGTCTAACTTCAACACTACTTCTCCAGACCGGAGTAACTTATATGGTCATTCTACTCGGCCCTTCGTAGTGCAGCCCAAACTGGCCCATTACTTGGTTGCCCAGCTCGGCCCAAACCGTGCTAATTACCCTCTCAACAATGATGATTTCTTGTCCAATAATACTATAAATTTAAAATTTACTTTAAAATATAAATATGTTATTAAGATTCATTTTATACATGAATCTTTCAATGTATATTTTCAATCTTTATTACACACTCTCATTTTTTACACAAATCTAGAATCGCTAGTCTGGATCTCTAATTTACTATTTTTTGCCATCTAATTAATGTCTCTCTATTACTTATTAATTAAATCATATTTATAAATTATGATAGTCTAAACTAATTGCAGGTTTAATAACATGGTTAGGTTAGAGAAATTATTTGTTAGTTTCTGGATCAAATTGATGTATTGCTTTAATTTGATAGTCATTAGTTTAGACAGTACAATTTATTATTTTTGTGTTGATATTTTAAAAAATGACAAAAAAATATTAATTAAAAATTACTGAAAAAATACTTAATAATTGTTCGGTTGGATTCGTTGGAATCATAATTATTGATTATCCCACGTGCCCATTGCAATACATTTAGCTAATCATTTTTTTGACTATCAAAATGCTAATAAACTAATAATAGGGCAATCATGTGGTTTATTTCTTGTGTTAATTTAATTTTTATAATTTTAATTATATTAATTTTACACTTAAAACTTTTAGATTGTGTGAATTTATTCAATTGGTAACGCCCCTTCAAAAAATAAATTAAAATCAAGGGACAAAATAATTTATTTATACTTTTAAAAGTGATTTAGAGATTGGTATTTAATTTGAAATATGTCATTCCCTTTTAAATGAATTATTTTGTTCTTAATTTCTGTTTAAGTTATATAGATATTACCATTTCTTTTAATGGATTTTTATTGATAAATCCTAACCAAAGAAGTCCGTGAATGAATTTTTTAACCCATTTAGTCTCATAAATTTATACTTTTATTCCATGAAGTCTTTTTTCTTGATTTATATTATTTTCTTAGACTCTTATACTGTTATATTTAATATTGATATTTAATGTGGAGAGAGAAGGGAAAGGACCAAGGCATAAGAAATTTCATATACAAATTAAATAATATTGATATTATTATTTTATATTATTATATAATGTGAATATATTTTTAATTGACGACACATTAAAAATAATGTGAACATTCTCTCTTATCTGATGTGAATGTTCACAACACCTTTTCGAAAAATTCTCTCTCATCTAATGTAATGATGTGAACGTTCACAACATGTGAACCTTTTTATTTTTAATTGACAACACATTAAAAATAATGTGAACATTCTCTCTCATCTGATGTAAACGTTCACAACACATTTCCGAAAAATTCTTTTTCATCTAATGTAGTAATGTGAATATTCACAACATGTTATATTTTTAATTGACAACACATTCTTATTCACAACATGTAGTGGTGTGAACGTTTACATTCGTATGTTTTAATATGAATATTCACATCATATAATTGACAACACAATGAGAAAAATCCATTTTAAATTAATGTGAATATTCATTTTAATTACATGATGTGAATATTTACATCATATAATTGGCAACACAATGACAAAAATTAATTTCAAATTAATATAAATATAATAACAGTCAACATCCTGATGTATGAGAACTATCAATACATAATAGCAATCAACATTAAATATAAATATTAATAGGGTGTATGAGAGATTGGGGGTGTTTTGGTCTTATTATCTCAAATAGGATCTAATGGAATAGTCCAAAAAAATATGGGTTGGATAAAATAAAACTCTTAAAAAGAGGAATTATTAAAAAAGCTTCCTTGTTTTAACTTGATGCAATGTGAAAAATTAAAAAGTAAAATTGTAACAATTAAAAATACATAAACCAAATTTGACATGAGGCAATTTACAAGAATTATGTGTATAATTTGCTCTTAATAATAATACAATCAGTAACATTACGAACCCAAAAAATTACAAAAGAATTGTTAATATTGCATTCGTTTTGATATAGTGATAATACCAACTCAACATATTGGATGCATTTAAAAATTCTAAATTCTAAATACAAAATTTGTTATTATATTTATTTAGTTTTAATTCATAAATCTGTTCTTTTCTTTATTATAGACTCAGAAAATTTAAAAATAAAATGTCCATAATACTCTGCATTAATTTTAATAAAGTGTGAATTTATTTACAATAATAAATACATAGTGGATTTTAATATTTTAATGGTTGGTTTTTCATGCAGGAGTTTGATGAGGTGTATGGGCCGGCCTGTCATTGCATTGTGGGCTCAAGTTTTGGGTCATTCGTTACCCATTCCACTGGATATTTCCTTTACTTTTCAATGGAGAAATTTCACATTTTAATTTTCAAAACAAAAGTTCAGAGAGCTTTAAATTAATAACTTAAAATAAAATTATAAAATTTTAATTTGAAAAATTGGAACACCATAAAATAAAAAAAAATTCAAGTTTAATTTGATATTAGTGTATTTTCTTTCCTTTTTTCCATTTTTTTAATTCATAAAAAGTTCATTTTTCCCATTATTATTAATTATTTGTTCCTCGAGTTTTTAAATGATAATTGAAGGGCACACAATTAAGTGTTTGTATCAATTTTTAGTTGTTTCATAGCATATGCATTCTTTTTCTTGCTTACAATAATTATTTGGTACTTTGGTTATTATTTCTCCTAATAATTCAAGCTCACGATAAGATCCCGGGTGAAGTTTTAAATTTCAACAATACATTCAATATATTGCCATTGAAAAACAAAAATGATTTTTTTGAATATTAGATGAAAATATATCAATATGATGGTTGATATATCAAAAAATAATGGGAAATTTTTGGATAAATAAAATATTCAAATAGCTAGTGGCCAACAATATCAATATATATGAACTTTTCAGAATATTTCATTTTTGCTAGTAATCTCTGATATGACCAATAATACCAATAATATCAATAAATTTTCGTCTAATAGTAATAGCTTTACAAACTTTTTCAATTGAATTATGACAGTTAACCATTGTAATTTCAATCAAGTTTTAATGTTAACTTAAATTTAGAAGATTCGATCAAAAGAATCAGTTACAATATTTTACATGAGGTGGATTCACTAAATATGTGAGTCCTATCCATATAAAAAAGTTGTTTTTAATCCTATACATTATATCTATATGTATTTGAATAAAAAAAAAAAATTCTATATGTATAATATAATTTTAAAAAAAAAATTGTTATTATTATGCTTGTTCATTACAATCCTAAATGATTTTTGCTACCCCTATATCATTGTCTTGTTATGACATTTGACAAATCATATTAATTTTTGTAAAATAAAATTTAGTATCAATGAACTAAAATTCAAGATAAGTTTGTTTTGGACTTAGGGTTAATGACAGAAGATCAACGCTTAAATCAAACAAAAGAGGATCATTTTTGTTTACAACACTGATTGGTAGCTCGAAAAATCATGACTCGAATGACTCGAAACACCCAAAACGATGTCATTTTGAGTGTAAAACAACGTCGTTTTGACACATTCGAGCCATTCGAATTATGAAAATTCGGACCACCAAACATTTTCTTTTTGTTTAATATAGGATTTGTAAGTACCCTAACGACATGGTTTTGTGCGGCAGCTTGACACACATGTTTGTCCACATCATCAATTGGCGATGATCTCTCTCTCCCTCTCTCAAAATTTATTTAGTTGAATTTTAAATTTTTTTAATTTAAAATTTTATTTGATAAAAAATGCACATTATTTTCATATAATTTTTTTTAAGACGGTAATAATTTTTGAAAATTCAAAAATATCAGGTAAATTCATAAAATTTGAAAATTTTAACCAAATGGAACCTTAAATTGTGCTTATATTTTGTGAGTGTTCAGTGATTTTTTGTTTCCAAATCTCTTTAATTTCATGTCTGAATAGAGTCATAATTACTGGATTATTTAGAAATTTTGAAACACATAAATTTCAAAATATGATCCACTTATTGGGGATATAGTAAGACAACATGACAAGATTTGAAGACAAAAAATTTGAAACCCGTGTTAGCACCACTAAGAAATCCTTTCTGTAAGATACAGATAACGCAGCGGGTAAAAAGATTCAAATCATACCTTATGTGATAGAATCCGAAACAAAGAATCTTGTGCGTAAATCACGTGCTTCACAACCACGAATTAAAAACACCCAGCAACGAAATGGTACCACAGTATGAGTATCACCCACTCTAATCACAGTACAAAGGCTGTATCGTTATTCTAATGGAAGAGAGTTAAAGAGAGAGTATGGGAAAAATGTTATGGATAAAAAACGCATAACGTATCTGATGTCCTCTATATTTTTTTTGGATATATAATCAGATATATAACCATATAGATCCATATCTCCTAAGGATAGGATAGATTAGATAGATAGGGTTATCCTAACAAATAGAATAATCAGGAAATCAAATTCAAATTACATGAGTAATTTGAATGGGCCAGGGGTCATGCCACATGGGCGCCCAAATCCGGGTCCAATACCTGGCCCAATTTCCAACATCTCCCACTCGCACATAAGTTGGCATAACACTGCTACAACTCTATCTCAATCTCTCCAAATATTGAACAATCCCATACTAACCAATGAACCGTGCGACCGCTGAGAAACACCTGCATGTGGGAGTTCTATACTAGAACTCAAAATCAGCCAGCATAGAGATATCAACCCGAAAATAAAAATAGTTGTTGTTGCACAGCAACAATGGAACCCACCAATTGAACTTATGCAGCAAGCTAAGAGCATTATCTCACCAAAACCAACTATGAACCAATGTTGGCTGCTGCTGCTATATGCTACGGGAAAAACAAAACAATATTTATATATATTGTTAAATCTTGGGCTCTCTTCTTCTTCTTCTTTTTATTTTTTATTTTTTTTTTATTTTATCAAAACTCTAGTTGTTACCAAACTGAATTGGACCTCCACAAGTTAGATATAATATATATTATAACCAAACCAAACCAAACTAAACTCTTTTAATAAACTAATTGAGTCCCATACTCCAATAAGGAGGTATATACCCAACAATTCTCCCCCTATTGACTTAGGTGGAGACATCAACCATACCCACCAAAGTTTGACACTTCAAATGTTTGTCCCTCGACAAAATCTTTGTCAACAAATCCAAAATATAATCATCCGTGTGAACCTTTTCAAGTTGTAACAATTTCGAATCTAACACGTCACGAATCTAATGGTATCTCACACCAATGTGTTTTGATCTCGAATGAAAAGTGAAATTTTTACTCAAATAAATAGTACTTTGACTATCACAATAAAGCACATATCTCTCTTGCTTCAAACCTAACTCTTGCAAAAAATTTCTTCAACCATAACTCTTCTTTGCAAACTTCCATAATGACAATAAATTCAGCTTCGGTAGTTAAGAGAGTAACACATTTTTGTAATTTAGATTGCTATGCCACAGCTCCTCCTGCAAAAGTCATCAAATACCCCGAAGTAGATTTTCTAGAATCAACATCACCAGCTATGTCGAAATCTGTGAACCCATCAAGCATCGGCTTACCATTCCCAAAACACAAATGCACCTTCGAAGTCCCTCGAAGATACCTTAGAATCCATTTTACCACTGCCCAATGTTCTTTACCCAAATTAGAGAGAAAACGACTCACCATACCAATGGCGTGAGCAATATCCGGCCTTGTACAAACCATGGCGTATATCAAAAAACCAACCACTAAAGCATAAGGAATTTTCTGCATCTCTTCCTTGTCTTTCTCACTTGTAGGATATTGATTCGAACTAAGCTTGAAATGACCCACAAGTGAACAACCAACCGGCTTTGCTTTATCTATGTTGAACCTCTCAAGAACTTTTTTAATGTAGCTTTCTTGAGACAAATCAGCCCCTTTTTGCGATCACGAACAATTTTCATACCAAGTATTTGCTTTGCTGGTTCCAAATCTTTCATAGCAAAAGACTTGCTTAACTCTAACTTCAACTTGTTAATTATAGTAGAATCGTGACGCACAATTAACATGTCATCAACATAAAGCAAAAGAATAATAAATTTGCCATCCGAAATTTTTTTCATAAACACACAATGGTCTGAAGTGGTTTTAAAAAAACCATTACTCATCATGAAATAGTTAAATTTTTTGTACCATTGCCGCGGGGCTAGCTTGAGGCCATGCAAACTTTTCTTTAATTAGCAAACAAATTTCTCTTTCTCTTTCTCTACAAAACCTTCCAGTTGCTCCATATAAATTTCTTTTTCAAGATCACCATAAAGAAATGCAGTCTTCACATGAAGTTGCTCAACTTTAAGGTTCATACTTACGGCCATGCCAAGTATAATCCGAATAGAAGACAGCTTCACAACTGGCGAGAAAATCTCATCAAGTCAATACCTTTCGTTTGCCCAAAGCCTTTCACAACAAGACGTGCTTTGTACCTCATATTCTTGCTATCATTCTTCAATTTGAAAACCTATTTATTTTTTAGAATTTTCCTCTACTTAGGCAACTTCACTAAATCATAAATGTGATTTTCAAGTAAGGAATTCATTTCTTCTTCCATAGCCCTTTTCCAATCATCTTTCTTTGCATGCTCAATTACTTCTTGGTAGCTCTCAGGCTCCCCTTGATTGAAAATCAACACAAATTCATTGGCAGGATACTTTCTTGAAGGTTGTTGGTCCCTTGTAGATTTTTTCAACTCAAGCTATGATGGCGGTTCTTGAGTTGGATGTTCTTCCTCAATTTCTGGCTCAATTTCATTGGGATTATTATCATCCTCCATATCTTCAATAGGTGGCTGCACATCTCCCCCATTTTCATTATCTACCGAAGATGAAGGAGATGGATCAATGTCAATGAAATCACTAGTTTTGGCTCCGGGTGATCACCTTTGCCAAAGTCTTCAATTGTTTGGTCTTCAAGAAACACAACATCAAAGCTTCGAATGACTTTCTTGTTGACCAAATTCTATAATCTATAGCCAAATTCATCATGCCCATAGCCAAGAAAAATACATTGTTTTGACTTGCTATCAAGTTTGGACCTCTCATCTTTTGGAATGTGAGTAAAGGCTCAACAACCAAACATTCTCAAGTGCTCATAAGACATATCTTTGTCTGTCCAAACTCTTTCAGAAACATTACCATTCAAAGGATATGAAGGAGACAAATTAATCACGTCAACCACTGTCCTCATTGCCTCACCCCAAAAGGATCTTGGCAATTTAACATGTGAAAGCAAACACCTTGTTCTTTCCATAATGGTGCGGTTCATCCTCTCGGCAACGCCATTTTGTTGAGCAGTCTTCTTAACTGTCTTTTGGTGCCGAATACCTTGGCTACGACAATACTCATCAAATGGCCTAATGTATTCACCACCATTGTCTGTTCGGATGCACTTCAATTTATGCCATGTTTCTTTTTCAATCATGGCCTGAAAATGCTTAAATACATCTAGAACTTGATCTTTAATTTTTAGTATAAAAGCCCAAACTTTCCTTCAATAATCATCAATGAAAGTAACAAAATAAAGTGCACCACTATGTGTTCTAACTTTCAGAGGACCACAAACATCCGAATGAATCAACTCCAAAACATTTTCTTTTCTAGAAGTAACATTTTTATGAAAAGAAACTCTATGTTGTTTACCCGCCAAACAATGAACACAAGTTTTAAGATGTGTACCTTTCAAACCGAGTAGAAACTCTTTCTTGAACAAAACTTGCAGCTCCTTTTCACTCATATGCCCAAGCCGCTTGAGCTATAATTCGGTAGAAGTATCATCTTCAAGTACATTGATAACATCTTTACAAATTTTTCCTTGTATCGAATAAAGTGTATGAGTTTTCTTGCACTTAGCCACAACCAAAGAACCCTTTGTGAGCTTCCATATTCCGTCACCAAATTTGTTGTTATAGCCTTCATCATCTAGCTTCCCGGTAGAGATCAAATTGAGGTGAATATCGGGAACATGTCTCACATCTTTAAACAACAACTTGCAACCCAAATTTGTTTCCAAGCAAATATCACCCATGCCAACAATCTTGTACAAACCTTCATTACTCATTCGTACAGAACCATAATCTCCTTTGGTGTAGGTAGTGAAGAAATCAACTCAAGAAGTCACATGAAAAGAATGATTGGAATCAATCACCCAATTGTTCTCTTGGCCCACAAAATTGATACAATCATCTTCACAAATGACCATGAGATCATCGATAGTAACCGCCATTGTGTCTTCTTGCTTTTTATCCACACCTTTGCCACGTCTTTTCTCCTTGTTCTTGACTTTTCGACATTCCCGTTTCATGTGCCCTTTCTCATGGCAGTAATAGCACTTAATATCTTTCTTTAAAAAAGAACCATCTCTTGATTTGTTATAACTTTGATCGCGACCATGAGGAGTTTTACTCCTCCTCCTTGTTTTGCTTCTGCCTCTCATAACAAATGCTTCTGAATGAGAGGAACCCGTTGATTTCCTTCTAGTTTTTTCATTCAACAAGCTACTAGTGACTTGGCTCATTGTAACAACTCTATTGGGCGCCGAATTACTAACCGTCACAACCAAAGTCTCCCAACTTTCGGGTAAAGAACTAATTAGCATCAAAACCTGCAACTCATCATTAAAAATAATTGTCATAGAAGCAAGTTGATTAACGATACTCTTTATTTCATTCAAATGTTCCGGAATAGAGCTGCCATTTTTATATTTTAAATTAACCAACTTACGAAATAGAAAAGCTTTATTTGTGGCTGATTTTCTGTCATAAAGGCCTTCTAATTTTTTTCATAAATCATGTGCTTTGATACCATTTGTTAGGGAAAATCGATGATCTTTCACAAGTAAATCAATCAATGGGAATAAAAACTAATGTAGAAAAATTAAATCAAAAGCAATACAAGAATTTTACATGGTTCCTTCAATGTGAGGTACGTCCACGGGATCGAAAACCAATTCCACTATCAACCATAAAGTTTCCAAACGATACAAACAAGACACGAATGGTCTCATAAACCACCCTTAGATGAATTCCAAATAATTACAAGTAAACAAGAAGAAAAAATCTTACCAAATAGATGAACAAAAGTCTTCGAAACAGAATTGTAGAAGATCCAAAATAATTAACCCAAATCAACCGAATCAGAGCAACCAGTCGAAGATGCACTGACACAATGTTTGAAAGCACCAATGAAATAAGGAAATTTTATAGCAATAGGTATTGTTATTATATGGTTGAGGCATATATTGTAACATTACATAATATTAATGGTAGCATAATAAAATAAAAAAAATTAAGTACAAATTATATAAGTAGTCTTCGTAGTTTATCTCTTTTGTCATTTTGGTCTCTATATTTTTAATTGACACAATTTTGATCTAATTGATAACGTCATTAGTGTTTTTAACGAAAAATTGATCACTAAATTGGTTGAGGTTTATTTACTGAGTTGAATAAATTTATAAATTTAACCCTAAAATTATGACACATGCTACTTGGAGTTGCTCTTATGTTCATATTTCTCATTAAAAAATGCTAACAGTTATGTTCAATTAGACTAAATTGAAACAATTATAAATTTAATGTCAAAATCGAGTCAATTAAAATTATAATGACCAAAATAACGTAGAGACCAAAATACATGTGCTGATGTAATTTGTTCTACTTTTAAGTATAATCCATGAAAATAGTAAATTTATTTGATTTCAATTTTCATTTTTTTGTTGTTACAAATTCAATTTTTTTGTTTTTGTTTTTGTTTTTTAATTTCAATATATATTTTTATTCTTTGTTGGAAAATCATGCATATTTATGCTAGCATTATACATCTATATTTATTCTATTATATAAGTAAAAACATTTTTTAATCTTTAAGCCTCAAATTTGAACTCTATTTTTATAATTTTTGAATTTAAAATTTATAAAATGATACATTATCATTGCTTCTTTCATTTAATGTTTTAATTGAATCCTTTATTAATATGGAAAAACTTTTAAATATATTAATTTATGAACTATTTATGAAATCTATTATAGATATATTCTATATCTATACTTTTAAATTTCAAGAAAACTTATATAGAAAGTCAAAAATAAATTTTAGTCATGTTTTCATCAATATTTAAGTCACATTTAATTTGAAATTTAAAAATATTTATAAGAAAATTCTAAGTGTAATTTTAATCTTATATAATTTGAAATTTTGAACATATTTGCTTCATTATTATTTTTTTGAAAAATAAAATGTACATGTAATGTAAAACTATTGACCTATTTAGCCATATAAACTAAAAAAATAAAATAAAATAAATTGCAGATAAAATTTCAAAACAAGAATTTTAACTATATTTAAGCTATATCTAATATTTTCCTAATACACTTATTGAAATGAATATAAAATTTAAATATTTTATTTATTTTATTTTTTGGGCCACATCACGTTAACCCCTAAAACTTGGACCTACGGACAACAATCAAAACCCACTATTGCCACGATGACAAGTTCCTTTAATAACTAAAATCTATCACAACAACTAAAATATGTATAAATTTTTAAAAATATTTTCAATAAAATATAAAAAAAATAAAGAGAAATAAAGAACGGGAGGAGAGCGACAAAAACAATTATTTAAATCCACTACTACCAGCATGATAATTTCTTTCTACAATTAAAATCTACCACAATAATCAAATTGCATATAAAATTTTAAACATTTTTTAATCAAATATAAAAAAAATAAAGAGAAATAGAGAACACATGAAAGAGATGAGAGAACAAAAAAAAAAAAAATAATAATAATAATAATAATAATATTGTTACGTCACTTGACAAATTATGATAGGACTAATTATAATTACGAAAATTTCATAGAAAAATGTAATCATGCTTCATGAAAAATATATATATATATATTTTTTTGTAATTTATGCAAATGTATTTGCTTTAATTTCTTCAATTGAGTTATAGCACATGTATTTCTTATATAATATTTAGAACAAAACATCAATAGACGTACAAAAAAAAAAAAAAAAAAAAAAATCATTTTAGTGCAACTCCAATAAAAATAGTTAAAACTTACTTAATCACATCCACATTTTATTTTTTTTAATTATTTTTATTAATTTAAAATAAAATTTTGAATCATTAATTAAAACCATGCATCGCACAAGTTTTATGTTAATTTAGTCATAGATAACTCATACATTAAATTTTTCTTATATTTTTTTTACAAGAAATTAAAAATTAATTACAATATTAATATGGATTATATAAGAAAATTATTATTATTTTTTTCTAATTTCTACTACTTTTAAGCTAAACAAACTCATAAATATCTTTCCCCCTATTTTTTTTCGCTTTCTATCAATTTCATCCTAAACAAACAAGGAAAAAAATTAGAGGAAAACATAAACAAAAATGCTAGAGAACTTAAAAATTCTACCAAATATTTTACCAAATACTCATATAAAACATTTAATAAAAATTTTAATAAAATTTTTAAACTCTCCCCGTTTGTTTTCAGAGATAGAATGGAGGGATTGATAGTGAAAAGATTAATAGTGAGGGATTGTTAGTGAGAGGATTGATAGTCAGGGATTAAGTAAAATTGTGTTTGTTTTGATGATAATTGTTAGTGTAGGGATTGTCAAATTATTTTTATATAAAATAAATATAAGATAATAAAAAAAATACAAAAAATTAAACATTAATGTTTTAATAAAAATACCCAACTTGTAAAAAATTTTAAAAAAATAAAAAATAAAATAAAAAATTTTCAAAAAAAATAAAACAAATAAAATAATGATTTTTACTTAACAAAAAATACAAAAAATTAAACATTAATGTTTAAAAAAAAATGTCCGACATGTAAAAAATAAAATAAAAAATAAATATAAATAAAAATAAAAAATTTTTAGTCCGCCGGACTATTTTTCTAATACTAAGGAGTTGTTTAGGATGACCTAAATAAGTGCACTTTTTGTCTTTTTACGAAAAGATGTACAGAAAAGTAGAGAGGTGATGTGATAGAAAAAAGATAAAAAAATAAAAAGATGGATTATTTTTGAGTTGCCAAACTTGACCTAAGTCTTGAAAGCCCATCCGAATCTCCTTAGGGAGGCCCATCTTAATCCGGAGCTCACATCAATCTCCTCCTCATCTTTCAAAATAAACATAATATTAATGAGTCCCACCTTACTATCAATCCCAATCCCAACTCTAACTCTCTGAACAAATAGCATTAAACTCCCCTCGGCCTAAACATATTCTTCCCCATTAGGTGGGGGTCGTTAATCTTTGTTTTGAAATATCTGACGTGGTATATACGTGTCATGCACATCAAGACTTGAAACCTAATAAGAATCGAAAAGAAAAGATAGAGCTTTCCAACTTCTCTATTTATAGCTGTCATCCATAGCCATGAACATCTCTGTCTCTCTCTAAACTTTCTCTCTTAGTCCATTCTTATTTTCTTGAGAGGGTTTGGAAGAAAGGAAAAAGGAAGGAAAGCATGGAAAACCCATTGCACTTGAAGTCACTGAATCACATATCGGTTGTTTGTAGATCTGTAGATAAATCTCTTGATTTTTATCAGAATGTTCTTGGGTTTTTCCCTATCAGGAGGCCTAATTCCTTTGACTTTGATGGAGCTTGGTATGCTACATCAAATTTTCAAGTCTGTCTTATTATTATTATTATTAAAACTGTTCAAAAACATATCAAACAAATGACCCTTTGATCTTTTGTGATTGTTTTCTTTGTTTTGAATATGTAATTGTGTGTGTGTGTGTGTGTAGGTTATTCAATTATGGTATTGGGATACATCTTTTGCAATCTGAAGACCCTGAAAACATGCCCAAGATTTGCCAGATTAATCCCAAAGATAATCATATTTCTTTCCAAGTACTCTCTCTCTCTCTCTCACTCTCTCTCAATAAAACTACATACATGTGTGAACAAGGATAGATAAGGGGGCGGCTGTGCTACCGTCTCTCAACTTTCGGAAATTCTCTTATAATTGAGTAATAATAAAAAATATTTTTAAATTACTAAGTTTGTTCCCTGTTTTTATTTATATATATATATATATATATATTAAATTTTAGTACTTGTTTTCATATTTTTTCTGCTAAAAATGTAAAATAAATTTTTAGTTGCCTACACGCCCCAATAATAGAAAAGACAGTAGTAACATATGTCTATTTGAAAAAATTTACAAACATAGACATTAACGTCTCATATGAGATCAGTTTACTTTATTTATTCATTTATTTTTTTTTTGAGAACTATACTTATATGAGAATGTTATATCTGATTTTATAATTAATCTTAGTGTAAGTAAATTTTTTTTAATTGTTCCGTGCGAGTAAAATAATTGTACTTATATACATACTCAATCACAAACATGTGTGTTTTGTGTGCAAATGAGTATGATTGTAATATGAAAGTAGAATTATGCATCGTTCTCTGTTTTCTCACATACATTCTTAAGTTCATGCAAATTATGCATTTACAAGAACAAGTTTTGTTTTATTTATTTATTTATTATTTATCAAATCTAGTGTTTTGAAATTGTATTTCATGAAGGGATGAGCTGCCTGAACTGGACGTCCAGCCCACAGTATTTTTTTTTATCTAAATTAATGATTTAACTTTTATTTATATACATACAAACTCAATATTAGATTTAAGTATAAAATCTGACTCAATATTTAATAGATTAATGAGTAAACAAATTTTATACATCATTGATTTATACAAAATATTGAGATGACACAATTTAAATGCCCGACAATACCCTCTGGCCACGTTTGTTTGGCAGATTAGGTTGGATGGGATTGTTAGTGAAAGGATTGTTAGTGAAGGGATTGTTAATGTGGGGATTGTTAGTGAGAGGATTAAGTAAAAGTGTGTTTGTTTTGATGATAGTGTGGAAGATAATTAGTGATGGGATTGTTAAATTATTTTTGTATAAAATAAATAAATAAATTATTTCTATATTAAAAAAATTAAAACAAATATTAAAGTAAACATGTGCACTTGGTAAAAAAAAAAGAAATTAAAAAATAATTTTTTTTATATAAAATAGACTCAATCCCCTCACTATTTTCCTAATCCCACCCAAAATCTACCCAAGCTAATCCCCCTGTGTGAGGGTATTCATAGTCCCATGGGACTACTAGTCCCCTCCTATTTTTTCCAACCAAACATGGGTTATGTAGGGCCCACGGGATTGGTAATCCAATCCCCCCACCTATGGAGCCAAACAAACATGGCCTCTAAGTTCGGCAAGCCATTTGAACTCATGTAATTTTTAACTTTTTTTTTAAACTCGAAAATATTTTTAAAACATTTCATGTGTAAAATAAAAAATAAAAAATAAACCATTCATAAAAATAGTAGAATTTGGGAAATAAATTGAAATCTACTCAATATATGAAATAAGATTTTAAATCATATGAATTTGGAAAAAAACGAAAAAAACTCAATAAATATATGTTATGTTTGGAATGGGAAAAAAAAAAAAAAAAACTCATTAAATATACAAGTTTTAAAAATACTACCTCAAAATGTGTTAAATGGGGTTTTCGAAACATAACTTCACACTTATTGATGAAATTACTTAACTTTTGGAAAATAAATTAAAATATTTTAAATCAGGTGGGTTTGGCACAGTGAAAAAAAAAAAAAACAAACCATTATGAATATATTATGTTTGAAATGACAAAATTGACCTTGGTGTACAGTGTGAGAGCATGGGAGCAGTGGAGAAAAAACTGAAGGAGATGGAGATAGACTACTTGAAGAACAGGGTAGAGGAGGGTGGAATCTACGTTGATCAACTATTCTTCCATGATCCCGACGGCTCAATGATTGAAATTTGCAACTGTGACAACCTTCCTGTGGTGCCACTGGCCAGAGACACCGTCCGATCATGCTCTAGCATCAGTTGCAGTGTGCAGCAGCAGCAAATTAGACAAGTTGTATAGAGATCAATGGCATCTCTACCGTTAATTGGCATGAATATGAAGAGTATTTTCCCTATCTAATGATATAAATTGACGGTTTAGATCAAATTATTAAGTGTTTTGAGTATGTGCATGTGTTGTGTGTGTTGTGAATTTTTCATTTGCACAAGAAGGTTGAAATGAAAAAAAAGGTCAAGTGGTAAATTTCCCAACTTGAATGATACCTTTCTTGATCTGTTTTGTTTTGTTTCTTGCCTTTCTTGATCTGTTTTGTTTTATTTCTTGTTTTGTTTTGTTTTTTTTGTCAATATGTGTTTTCGTAAACTTTTTATCATGTTAAGGAGTGTTTGAAAATTGATCATTTTAATAATTTTTTGACTTTTTAAAAAAAATTATATAAAAATTTTTTTAAAAAATGATGTGAACACTTATAGTAAATTTTTTAAAAAAAAAAAAAAAAAAAAAAAAACTAAAATCTCACATTCCCAACCAAGGCCTAAGTTTTGAGTTAGATTATTGTATTCAAATGTTTTATTTTATTTTATTTTTTTAATTATTAAATTATGTGAATCATGTGAATTTTGACACATAATTTAATAATTAAAAATGTATAAAAAACTAAATAAAATATTAGAAATAAAGAATCCTTTGTAACTACTGCATACATAAGTGTGGGGAAGTATTTTTTGAATAACAACACAGAGCTAAGGTGACATCGAAGTGTCGTCGAGGTGCCACGTGCCCTGGCCTGGTCACGTTGCCGAGATGATCTCGGTCAGGTTGAGATTATTTGCGGAGATCTTGGAATTCGAGATAAGCGGATGTGCGATAAGAATTCTAGATGAAAGAGAGATCTAGTTTGGATAAGGATACGACTCTTAAGGAGTTTATCCTTATCTAGCTCCATTGAAATGAGGCTTTTAAAGGGATCCGAGATCAGGTCACTGCTGAGTATAAAAATAGAGCACCCCGTGGGTTTTTGTGAGCAGTGAATTGTGAGTTAAATCCTTGAATATATAGCTTTGAGAAATTATTGACTTGATCGTCGGAGTGTCCCTGGGTGGACGAACCACCGCCGGATTCTCAGTGAATTGTGAGTTAAATCCTTGAATATATAGTTTTGAGAGATTATTGACTTGATCGTCGAAATGCCCCTGGATGAACGAACCACCGTCGGATTCTCATATTCTTGTGCAGGTTGTTGGGCTTAATCTATTCTGTCAGTGCTCTCCAGTTAACCACCCACAATAAGATAACTAATATATAACAATTTGGCTACTCAATAAATAAAAAAAATTGCAAATCAAAATTTTATACATAAAAAAATATTTGTTCACTCAAAATTAATCTAAGTTATAATTCAAAAAAAAGTAAACTCTAATAAGACCCTTGTATGCTAAGAGTTGATTTTGAACGATCTAATAAGAGATTTTGTAACTGTTTAAACTCAACTCAATTCAACTCAATTCAAATATTAACCCTATATGATTATTTCAAGTCTAATCAGAAAGAAAATACAATTATAGAGTTCATAAATTTTCATTATATTTCACAAATAAATAATATAAAATATAAAATAATTCTATTAGTTTTGGCCCATGCTACAACTCTAAATCCTAAGCCCAACTCAAAAGTTAAATAGGTTTAGAATATTTGTCTAACCTGATCCCTCGGACCAAAATATCATTCCCAAATCCTGAAGGGTTGAACTGAGTGGACTAGTGGGATGGTGTCCACCCCAACCACAGCTATGTTTGAAACATATGCCTTTCATTATGAGAGTTGTATCTAATTATTTATTTCTTTCCAAATTATTTGAGCTTGTTGTAATTCTTTTTATATTTGTAATTAATTTTTACTGATTGCCAAAAAAAAATGAAAGTGCAATGGACTCATTTTGCATCATGGCCCATCTAAGTAACCCCTATTTCCCAAACTATTCAAATGAATGTGAAATCAAAGTTGTTGCATCATAGCCCGTCAAAGTAACCCCAATTTCCCAAACTATTCAAATTAATGTGAAATCAATGTTATTGCGGAATCACAAGTTAACCATGGCATTAGCCTAGTGGCTTTGTGGTGTGAAATCCCGAGGTTAACAATTTATAAAGAAGAGTTTGATATCTTTTGTGTAATGCTACGTATATCATGAAATAAATATCATGAAAAACTTCATGAAACTAATCCAAGGGTGAATGCATAACATACAATAAAACACTACAAACATTATAAACTAAGAGAAATGTTAGGGATCATGAAATTTTTTCATGAAAATGATCATGAAAAATTTGTGACCTTTAGATTACCTTGATTAGTGTGTGGTGCTTTATTGTAAGTGTAATTCAAAGGTCACAAATCTTTCATGACCATTTTCATGAAAGACTTTTCATGATACCTAGCATTGCTGATAAACTAATCCAAAGGTGGAAAATCTTCATGAAGACTTTTCATGACATTATTTTCATGATACCTAGCATTATTGTATTTATTTCTCTTCTATTATGAGGTTGTATGTCAATAGTAATCGAGTTGCATGTAAAATTATTGAAGTAGTGATTTATCATCTTATTTCTTATAAATATAAAATTTTATAATCTTTAATCTGATTTTATAACCTGATTAATTAGACCCTCTCGTTTCTCACACATTAGATCCTAATTTACACAACATAAATGATATAGACCCCTACAAACACCCCACACCTACGACTTCCACGCACACGTGTCAGAGAGATAAGAAAAAAAAGAAAAAGAAAAAAACACACATGACCAATCACAATCATTTGAGGGTCATGGAAGTCTTTCAAAATGAGAGTTCTCAAATATTTTGTTTTATATAACCATTGTATATATTCGCCCGACTTTAAGAGCCATAATCTCACTCACATAATGGATTCATACATAATTGGCCAGAATCATGTACACTACCCTTGGCCACCAATGGATTTAAAAAAAAAAACAAACGAAAAAAAAAAACTTTTGTACAAATTACCACACAGCAAACTCTTTCTCCTCCATTTTAGAGGACAAAGAAAGGAATGGAGAGAATTAAATCTTCTATTTGAATTAAATCTTCTATTCACTCTCTCCTGCTCTTTGTTCACGTACTAGGATAAGTTTGAATAAGTTAAAGAATTGTTTAGATCTCAATTGTTCAAAGCCAACTTTCAACTTGACTTTATTTGCCCTCACATTTTCAAAAGTAGGTTTAAACTCTAAAAAAATATTTAACTAAAATTTAATTTTTTTTAATTGAACTAATCCTTATTGCACCCAAACAATAACAAGGGCAAAGACGGTGGGAGAGAGAGTATGGGTCAGTGTGTGCTGGCTGTCCATTAGGAGACAAACATACCCTATAACTTAAATACTATAATAATCACAAGAACCCATCATTAATTGAATGAAGGACAAAAATACATTCAGTTACAAAAATACATTGGAATCCGGATCCTCCGTCACACTCTCCTGTGCCTCTTTCCTGTTGCCCTCCAAAACGACGTCGTTTTGGAGGGTTTTTTTTTTTTTTTTTCTCGATCAAACGCTTATCTACTTCGGAAGCTGAAGACCTCCGATCGGCAGAACAGACTTCGCCATTTGGATTCATCTTCATGCACCTGAGATACCTCTGACTCCCCCACTTCAAATACGGGGAGTCTGTGTTTGTTGTTGGTCTGTGTTTGAGGAATGTTGTTGGTCAAAAAAGGAGAGAGAAAGAGGAGGTTGAGGAATGTTGTTGGTCTGTGTTTGTTTTTACACAACAGTGTGAATATATATATATATATATATATACATATAGTTTAGATAGATACATATATCATGTGTATTGTGTACAGCTGATGCGTTTGAATGTGTTTGACTCCCCCACTTCATGCACCTGAGACCTCCGATCCCATCGCCATTAACTTATCTGCTTCTCTCTCTCCGCTTTTACCCAAAATCACCATTGATCAAGCAACCATTCCTTGGACTGAAGCTCTCTCTTGTCTCCGCTCCGACTGATCATGCGAACTTTCTCTGAGATTTTCTCGGGAAAATTTTCGAGCAAGAAGGTCGAGAGGGTTTCTCCGTTCTTGACATCTAATCTGGAAAGAAAATGCCCAGAAAATTAAAAATGCAAAATCTAATCTAATCTAAACTAGTCTACAAAACAAATTTCGTTCTTGACATTAAAAAAAATGCAAAATTTTCTGGGGTTCTCTAGTCTGGAAAGAAAAATGCCCAGAAAGTTTGAGAGATGTGTTTGGTTTGTGTTTGAGAGATGTGTTTTAGAGATAAAAAGTACGAAAACATGTTTGGTTTGATTTTTTGGGAAATTTGTTTTGGAAAATTGTTTTGAGAGAAAGTTTTGGAAAAAGTGATTGATTTGATGTGTGTGTGTGAGAGATTTGTTTGGAAAACTTGTTTGGTTTGTGTGTTTTGGGAAATTTTCTTGAGAAAATTTGTTTGGTAGAGAAAATTTCTGAAATTTGTTTGTAGAGAAAATTTCTGAAATTTTTTTCAGAAACACAAACCAAACCTATGTTTTCTGTGGAACAATTTTGCATTTTTAAATTTTGGTTCAACATTATTACATTTCTTTACAAATTGAGAGCAAATGTTTGTTGATTTTGGTGGTGAAAACAGAGCATGGATGAAAACAAAAAAATAGAACAACTTTTTCTGAAAAAACTCAGAAAATTTTCAACCCAGATGGGTTGAGAAGAATCTATAAAAATTTATGTATAAATAATTCTACCCAACTTTTCAATCCAGATGGGTAAAATTTTTCAACCCAGATGGGTTGAGAAGAATCTACATACATAAGGTTGAAATGTCTATGAAAACCCAGATGAGAAATTTAGTGACTTAAGAAAAAAACCCATTCAAACACAAACACCCACACCCACACCATTCATAAATTATATAATAAAAACCCATTCAAACCCAGATGAGAATCTACATACATAAATTGTTTTTTTATTATATAATTTTCATAATGATAAAAAAAAATTTGCATTGAACTCTCCCCATTTCTTTACAAATTGAGAGCAAATGTTTGTTGATTTTGGTGGTGAAAACAGAGCATGGATGAAAACAAAAAAACATAGAACAACTTTTTCTGGGCATTTTCTGGGGTTCTCTAGTCTGGAAAGAGAGAGAGAATGGAATGGGAAGAAGAGTTTGAAAGTAGAGAATGGAGAGAGAGATAGAAAGCAAGGGAAGAGACGAGAGATAGGGTTTGGAGTGACGTTAGGTGAGCCTCTTTCTTCATTGCTAGCTGTCTACCCCTTCCTCTCCCTCCCCCCACGGCCGGCGATGAGGAGCCACAGCTCCACCTCCGCTTTGCTGCTGCTGATGCCGCCGCCGGCGATGAGGAGCCACCGCTCTGCTGCTGCTGATGCCGCCGTGAGGGTCCATTTCTGTTACTCTTTCTCTCTCTGCTTTCTCTCTCTAAATTTGGTAAGAAGAAGAAGAAAAGAAAAAAAAAAAAAAAAAAACCCTCCAAAACGACGTCGTTTTGGAGGGCGACAGGAAAGAGGCACAGGAGAGTGTGACGGAGGATCCGGATTCCAATGGATATATCCATGATCAAAGTCCAAGACACATGGTTTGATCCTTAAACTATTCTTACCCACTTTCTAATAATATTTGTTTCAGGAAAATTATAATGATGATCCAAAAGCCTATGATTAATTTTAATACACATCTAAAGAGTATATTAAATGTATAAATTTTTTTGAAAGTCGCTATTCTCACTCTATTCTACTCTACTCTACTCTAAATATACTTCATTCTTTTTTTCTTATTATACATAATTACATTAATACCCTTGAAATTTTAATTTTTTCAGAAAATATATTTTGTATGAAACGGTATTAAGGTAACTATGTCTAATAAGGATAAAGAAATGAATATATTTGAAATAGAGTGGAGTGAGAATAGCAGCTCCTATTATTTTTTTATTCAAAAGTAATTTGAAATGCATAAAAAAAATTTAAGATTTTATTTTTGTTCTTTTTTTCTCCTTATTGATAATCTATTGGGCCAATAGAAAAATTCGTGTTTGGTTTGAGTTTTCTGAATTAAGTTTTTTGAAAATTAAGTTTTTTAGTTTTCATATTTTTTTGCTTTTAGTAAATATTTTTAAAATTTTAAACATTTTTTTTACTTTTTTAGATACACCTTACTTCGATATATCTAAAAAGTAAAAAACTTGTGAAAAAATATTTTAAAAAATTAATAAATACATAAAAATACAAAAAATGTACTGAATTCTTGTATTTTTTTTATTTTTGATATTTAGTGAATTTTTAAAAGATTTTTTTTACAATTTTTTTACTTTTTAGGTATAGTTATGTTAAGTGTGTCTAAAAAGTAAAAAATTGCTTAAAATATTAAAAAAATTCAATAAAAACAAAAAAAATACGGAAAATAAGAAAGTAAAATTTTCTGAAAAGTATTTTTGAAAAATTAAAACCAAGCAAACTTTGTTTCAAAAAATTTATATAAAAATGAAATTCTTGATTATGATGGATTTTTATTTTAAAATAATAGGACAGCAACTCCGTCACATCATTTAATATATATTTTTATTTGTATATATTACTTAGACTATTGTCATTAACTTAACTGTATTGTACTCATAATTCCAACAGAAGAGTATTAAAATAAATAAATTTTAAACTTAAAAAAATAAAAAACTTAGGCAGAATAATGCAACCCTACATAAATACATGACATTTATTACATCAATACACATAAAAACTGAATTAAAACTAAAATAAATTTAATAATATTTATTAATTTTACATACAAATTTTATTGGTATACCATACTTTTCCAAATAATAATGAACCCCACCCCCCACACACTAACTATTCAACACCTATCCCACCAAAGTTTGAGTTCAAGCTATGGAACCCCAAAAGAAAGGACTAATGTATGTTTACAAGCTAGCCCAAAATCCTGAGGCCAATTCGCCTCCGGCGACCATGAAAAAGGCGGCATCACGCAATCATTGGGGTCTAAGGAGATCGAAAACTTATAGAGAAAATGAGGGTGGTGGGCGCCGGAGGGTGGTGGTGGAGGAGGAGGGTGGAGGAGAGGTGGTGATTGAGGCAAGAAAATCAGTGTTCTCCATTGAGGGAAGGAAATCGGTGTCACATGTCGAAAATAATGTGGCGGCAGCGGCAGCGGCTGCGGCGGCATTTCTGCAGGTGAAGGTATTGGTTACAGACATGCCAGGGTTGATGCAGGCGCAGGCATTTAGATGTGCAAGAAGGACTTATGATAGTTTGGAGAAGTTCAGCTCCAAACACATTGCCTACCACCTCAAGAAGGTGAGTTTCTCTTAATTTGTTCTTTCATTTACGCTATGTTTGGATTAAATATTTAATAAGAATTTGTGAAGGAGAAGAAAAAAGAAACAAAAAAATAAGTGAAATATATGTTAAAATTTTTTTTCTCACTTTTTTGTTTCTTTTCATTTTTTTTCCCACAACTCTCAACTTAAATTCTTAATCTATACACAATTTGTAATTCTATGCTTGATTATTTTTAAGTTCTGTGGGATTTTCCATGGTTCCAAATCGGTACCCTGAAAAAGGAAATAGAGAAGTTTTATTCATGTTTTTTTTTTTTTTTAAAAAGAAAAGTTGTCTGGCTAATTTTATATACTCCGAAAATATTTAAAAATTATTATAAAAAAAAATGTACGTTAGTCAAGAAGTATATTTGTGAATGAGTTTTTTTATTTTTTTGGGGTATGTAAAATCACCTATATTGTAAAAAGGTACTTATGGCTAGGTCATAATAAGTAGACTTATTGTCTAATAGGTCTTATGAAAAAAATTTGTCATAAAAAAATCACTAATTACAAGTTTTAGCGACAATTTATAAAAATCATGATGAAAAAAGTCACTAATTGTCAATTTTTAGCGACATATATAAAAAATTATCACAAAAAAATTATTTTTATCGATAATTTTATAAAGACTTATTTTTAATAGGATTTGATGAAAATTAAGTCCAACTATTAGTTTATCCTATTGTAAATAGCCTAATGTAGCTTCATAGGTGGACAAATAGTTTACAACGCAATTTATTTTCTTGCCTTTTTCTTTTTGGATTTTCCTTCTGGATTGATTCAATTTTCAGTCATTGGGACTCCATAAGGTTGGAGAAGACAATCACCACAAGTCTAGAGAAGATCTTTAAATTTTTGTCCATGGGACTCTCTCTCTCTCTCTCTCTCTCACAGTTGTGCACGTTGCACATGGAAATGTTGGGTGACCAGAAGAATCTGGGCAACACAAGTCCCTGATAGAACATCTCTCAACAGAATGATGATTTCTTGTCCAATAATACTATAAATTTAAAATTTTAATTTAAAATTTATTTAAAAATATAAATATGTGATTCAGATTCATTTTATGTTTGTATTTTACAATATATATTTTCAATCTTTATTACATACTCTCATTTTTTACACAAATCTAGAATCGTTAGTCTGGATCCCTAATTTACTATTTTTTGCCATCTAATTAATGTCTCTCTTTTACTTATTAATTAAATCATATTTATAAATTATAATAGTCTAAACCAATTGTAGGTTGAATAACATGGTTAGGTTAGAGAAATTATTTGTTAGTTTCTTGATCAAATTGATGTATTGCTTTAATTTGATAGTCATTAGTTTAGACAGTACAATTTATTATTTTTGTGTTGATATTTTAAAAAATGACAAAAAAATATTAATTAAAAATTACTGAAAAAATACTTAATAATTGTTCGGTGGGATTCGTTGGAATCATAATTATTGATTATCCCACGTGCCCATTGCAATACATTTAGCCAATCATTTTTTTTTTTTTCTATCAGATGCAATAAACTAATAATAGGGCAATCATGTGGTTTATTTCTTGTGTTAATTTAATTTTTATAATTTTAATTATATTAATTTTACACTTAAAACTTTTAGATTGTGTGAATTTAATTCAATTGGTAACGCCCCTTCAAAAAATAAATTAAAATCAAGGGACAAAATAATTTATTTATACTTCTAAGAGTGATTTAGAGATTGGTATTTCAATTTGAAATATGTCATTCCCCTTTAAATGAATTATTTTGTTCTGGATTTCTGTTCAATTTATATAGATATTACCATTTGTTTTAACTTGATTCAATGTGAAAAATTAAAAAATAAAATTGTAGCAATTAAAAATACAAAAACCAAATTTGACACGAGGCAATTTACAAGAATTATGTTTATAATTTGCTCTTAATAATAATATAATCAGTAACCTTACGAACCCAAAAAATTACAAAAAAATTGTTAATATTGCATTCGTTTTGATATAGTGATAATACCAACTCAACATTTTTGATGCATTTAAAGATTCTAAATTCTAAATACTAAATTTGTTATTATATTTATTTAGTTTTAATTCATAAATCTGTTCTTTTCTTTATTATAGACTCAGAAAATTAAAAAATAAAATGTCCATAATACTCTGCATTAATTTTAATAAAGTGTGAATTTATTTGCAATAATAAATACATAGTGGATTTTAATATTTTAATGGTTGGTTTTTCATGCAGGAGTTTGATGAGGTGTATGGGCCGGCCTGGCATTGCATTGTGGGCTCAAGTTTTGGGTCATACGTTACCCATTCCACAGGATATTTCCTTTACTTTTCAATGGAGAAATTTCACATTTTAATTTTCAAAACAAAAGTTCAGAGAGCTTTAAATTAATAACTTAAAATAAAATTATAAAATTTTAATTTGAAAAATTGGAACACCATAAAATTAAAAAAAAATTCAAATTTAATTTGATATTAGTGCATTTTCTTTCATTTTTTCCATTTTTTTTAATTTATAAAAAGTTCATTTTTCCCATTATTATTAATTATTTGTTCCTCGAGTTTGAAAATGATAATTGAAGGGCACACAATTAAGTGTTTATATCAATTTTTAGTTGTTTCATAGCATATGCATTCTTTTTCTTGCTTACAATAATTATTTGGTACTTTGGTTATTATTTCTCCTGATAATTCAAGCTCACAATAAGATCCCGGGTGAAGTTTTAAATTTCAACAATACATTCAATATATCGCCACTGAAAAACAAAAATGATTTTTCTGAATATTAGATGAAAATATATCAATATGATGGTTGATATATCCAAAAAAAAAATGGGAAATTTTTGGATAAATAAGATATTCAAATAGCTAGTGGCCAACAATATCAATATATATCAACTTTTCAGAATATTTCATTTTTGCTAGTAATCTCTGATATGACCAATAATACCGATAATATCAATAAATTTTCATCTAATAGTAATAGCTTTACAAACTTTTTCAATTGAATTATGACAGTTAACCATTGCAATTTCAATCAAGTTTTAATGTTAACTTAAATTTAGAAGATTCGATCAAAAGAATCAGATACAATATTTTACACGAGGTGGATTCACAAAATATGTGAGTCATATCCATATAAAAAAGTTGTTTTTAATTCTATACATTATTTTTATATGTATTTGAATAAATAAAAAAAAAAATTATTTCTATATGTATCAAAAAAATTTGTTATTATTATGCTTGAGTCGGTTCATTACAATCCTAAATGATTTTTGCCACCCCTGTATCATTGTCTTGTTATGACATTTGACAAATCATATTAATTTTTGCAAAATAGAATTTAGTATCAATAAACTAAAATTCAAGATAAGTTTGTTATGGACTTAGGGTTAATGACAGAAGATTTTTTTTGAACCAGTTAATGACAGAAGATTAACGCTTAAATCAAACAAAAGGACCATTTTTGTTTAATATAGGATTTGTAGGTACCCTAACGGCATGGTTTTGTGCGGCAGCTTGACACGTGTTTGTCCACATCATCAATTGGCGGTGATCTCTCTCTCTCTCTCTCAAAATTTATTTAGTGGAATTTTAAATTTTTTTAATTTTAAATTTTATTTGATAAAAAATGCACATTATTTTCATATAATTTTTTTTTAAGACGGTAATAATTTTTGAAAATTCAAAAATATCAAGTAAATTCATAAAATTTGAAAAATTTAACCAAATGGAACCTTAAGTTGTGCTTATATTTTGTGAGTGTTCGGTGATTTTTTGTTTCCAAATCTCTTTAATTTCATGTTTGAATAGAGTCATAATTATCGGATTATTTAGAAATTTTGAAACACATAAATTTCAAAATATGATCCACTTATTGGGGATATAGTAAGACAACATGATAAGATTTGAAGACAGAAAATTCGAAACCCTTGTTAGCACCACTAAGAAATCCTTTTTGTAAGATAGAGATAACGCAGCGGGTAAAGAGATGCAAGTCATACCTTAATCCGAAACGAAGAACCTTGTGGGTAAATCATGTGCTTCACAACCACGAACTAAAAACACCCAGCAATGAAATGATACCACAGTATGAGTATCACCCACTCTAATCACAGTGCAAAAGCTGTATCGTTATTCTAATAGGAGATAGTTAAAGAGAAAGTATGGGAAAAATGTTATGGATAAAAAACACATAACGTATCTGATGTCCTCTATATTTTTTTTTGATATATAATCAGATATATAACCATATATATCCATCTATCCATATCTCCTAAGGATAGGATAGATTAGATAGATAGGGTTATCCTAACAAATAGAATAATCAGGAAATCAAATTCAAATTACATGGACAATTTGAATGGGCCATGGGTCATGCCACATGGGCGCCCAAATCCGGGTCCAATACCCGGCCCAATTTCCAACATCTCCCACTCGCACATAAGTTGGCATGACACTGCCACATCTCTATCTCAATCTCCCCAAATATTGAACAATCTCATACTAGCCAATGAATCGTGCGACCGCTGAGAAACACCTGCATGTGGGAGCTCTATACTAGAACTCAAAATGAGCCAGCATAGAGACATCAATCCGAAAATAAAAATAGTTGTTGTTGCACAGCAACAATGGAACCCACCAATTGGACTTATGAAACAAGTTAAGAGCACTATCTCACCAAAACCAACTATGAACCAATGTTGGTTGTCGCTGCTATATCCTCAGAGAAAAACAAAACAATATTTATATATATTGTTAAATCTTGGGTTTTTTTTTATCAAAACCCTAGTTGTTACCAAACAGAATTGGGCCTCCACAAGTTAGATATAATATATAAAAATATATTATAACCAATACCAAACCAAATTAAACTCTTTTAATAAACCAATTGAGTCTCAAACTCCAATAAGGAGGTATATACCCAACAATTCTCCCCCTACCGACTTAGGTGGAGACATCAACCCTACCCGTCAAAGTTCGACACTTCAAATGTTTGTCCCTCGACAAAGTCTTTGTCAATATATCCGAAATATTATCATCCTTGTGAACCTTTTCGAGTTGCAACAATTTCGAATCTAACACATCACGAATCCAATGGTATCTCACACCAATGTATTTTGATCTCGAATGAAAAGTGAAACTTTTACTCAAATGAATAGCACTTTGACTATCACGATAAAACACATACCGCTCTTGCTTCAAACCCAACTCTTGCAAAAAAATTCTTCAACCATAACTCTTCTTTGTAAGCTTTCGTAATGACAATAAATTCAGCTTCGGTAGTTGAGAGAGCAACATATTTTTGTAATTTAGATTGCTATGCCACAGCTCCCACTACAAGAAAAAAACACTTTCAGCGACTAACATTTTGGTCGCTAAAAGTACCATATTTGGTCGCTAAAACCTTTTCGCGACCAAAATATGTTGGTCGCTAAAGTCTCGTGACAAATAGTTTTCTGCGACCAAAAAAGCCTTTGGTCGCTAAAAGTGACCATTCGCGACCAACATTTTTTGTCACGGAAAGTCCAATTCATATTATCCAAAAGGGAACTTTTAGCGACCAAAGATAAGTTGGTCGCCAAAAATCGGCGCCTTGACCCCAAAAAAAAAATAATTCTTTTGTGTTGCCTGGGACTTGAACTCTCCCAACCAAGGAGTCACCATGCACCCAATCCACTCTGCCAATAACATGCTTCTTGTTCATATTTGGCAGAGAAAATATATAACCCATAAAAATTGGGTTATATATTATTTTATAAAACTTTTAATGCCTAAACAGAAAAATAGCATGTAATTACAGTAGTATCCGTTTTTTTTAAAATTTATCCCGCCATAACTTTCTGCGACCAACTTTTTTTTTGGTCGCCAAAAGATAATCTTCCGCGACCAAAAAAGCCTTTGGTCACCAATATGTATACTTTCTGCGACCAACTTTTTTTTTGGTCGCCAAAGGGTATACTTTCCGTGACCAAAAAAGCCTTTGGTCGCTAAAGGGTATACTTTCTGCAACCAACATTTTTTTTGGTCCCAAAAAGGTGATCTTCCGCGACTAAAAAAGCCTTTGGTCGCCAATAGGTATACTTTCCGTGACCAACTTTTTTTTTTGTCGCCAAAAGGTGATTTTCCGCGACTAAAAAATTGTGGTCGCCAAAAGTTAGATTTTAGTCGCAGAAAGTTGACTATTTGCGACCAAAAAAAAAAGTGGTCGCTAAAAGTGTTTTTTCTTGTAGTGTCCCCCTGCAAAAGTCATCAAATACCCCGAAGTAGATTTCCTAGAATCAACATCACCGGTTATATCGAAATCTGTGAACCCATCAAGCATCGGCTTACCATCCCCAAAACACAAACACACCTTCGAAGTCCCTCGAAGATACCTTAGAATCCATTTTATTGCTGCCCAATGTTCTTTACCCGGATTAGAGAGAAAACGACTCACCATACCAACGGCGTGAGCAATATCCGACCTTGTACAAACCATGGCATACATCAAAGAGCCAACCGCTAAAGCATAAGGAATTTTCTGCATCTCTTCCTTGTCTTTCTCACTTGTAGGATATTGATTCGAACTAAGCTTGAAGTGACCCGCTAGTGGACAACAAACCGGCTTTACTTTATCTATGTTGAACCTCTTAAGAACTTTTTCAATGTAGCTTTCTTGAGACAACCAAATCAGTCCCTTTTTGCGATCACGAACAATTTTCATAACAAGTATTTGCTTTGCCGGTCCCAAATCTTTCATAGCAAAAGACTTGCTCAACTCTAACTTCAACTTGTTAATCATAGTAGACTCTTGATCCATAATTAACATGTCATAAACATAAAGTAAAAGAATAATAATTTGCCATCCGAAATTTTTTTCACAAACACACAATGGTCCGAAGTTGTTTTAGAAAAATCATTATTCATCATAAAATAGTCAAATTTTTTTGTGCCATTGCCACGGGGCTTGCTTGAGACCATACAAACGTTTTTTCAATTAGCAAACAAATTTCTCTTTCTCTTTCTCTACAAAACCTTCCAGTTGCTTCATGTAAATTTCTTTTTCAAGGTCACCAGAAGAAATGCGGTCTTTACATCAAGTTGCTCAACTTCAAGGTTCATACTTGCGGCCATGCCAAGTACAACCCGAATAAAAAACAATTTCACAACTGGCTAGAAAATTTCATCAAAGTCAATACCTTTCTTTTGCCCAAAGCCTTTCACAACAAGACGTGCTTTGTACCTCAGATTCTTGCTATCATTCTTCAATTTGAAAACCCACTTATTTTTCAGAATTTTCTCTCCTTGGGCAACTTCATTAAATCATAAATGTGATTTTCAAGTAAGGAATTCATCTCCTCTTCCATGGCCCTTTTTCAATCATTTTTCTTTGCATGCTCAATTGCTTCATGGTAGCTCTTAGGCTTCCATTGATCGAAAATCAACATAAATTCATTGGCAGGATACTTTCTCGAAGGTTGTTGGTCCCTCGTAGATTTTTTCAACTCAAGTTGTGGTGGCGGTTCTTGAGTTGGATGTTCTTCCTCAATTTCTGGCTCAATTTCATTAGGATTATTATCATCTTCCATGTCTTCAATAGGTGGCTGCACATCTTCCCCATTTTCATTATCTACCGAAGACGAAGAAGATGGATCAATATCAATGAGATCACTAGTTTTTAGCTCCGGTTGATCACCTTTGCCAAAGTCTTCAATTGTTTGGTCTTTAAGAAATACAACATCAAGGCTTCGAATGACTTTCTTGTCGATTGGATCCCACAATCTATAGCCAAATTCATCACACCCATAGCCAAGAAAAATACATTGTCTTGACTTGCTATCAAGTGTGGACCTCTCATCTTTTAGAATGTGAGTAAAGGCTCGGCAACCAAACACTCTCAAGTGCTCATAAAACACATCTTTGCCGGTCCAAACTCTTTCGGGAACATCACCATTCAAAGGATATGAAGAAGACAAATTAATCACGTCAACCGTTGTCCTTATTACCTCACCCTAAAAGGATCTTGGCAATTTAGCATGTGAAAGTAAATACCTTGTTCTTTCCACAATGGTGCGGTTTATCCTCTCGGCAACGCCATTTTGTTGAACAGTCTTCTTAACTGTCTTTTGGTGCCGAATACCTTGGTGTAGACGTCCCCGAACGTCCCGGGAGAAATCCCGTTTTGTTCATTGGGCTCACTACAGTTTGGACTCAATGTCATGGTCCTGTATCTAATCTCGCGGAGTGCAATGCAAGACCGATGAATCATCAAAGAGTCCAAATCCGGCAAATCGTTTTGAAAAACTGATTTTTAGAAAGAAGTGCCAAACATGGACTGCTTTGCCAGATACAAAGTTGCCACCTAAATATTTTATTTTGGGGGAATTTAGGAAACCCTGACTCGTGCCTAAGGCCACGTGTCCGTCATCACCAAAGTTGCCTCGGCTCGGGAACTTGGGTACGATTGGGGAAGGTCACTTTGTGAGCACCCCCGCTCGCCGGATCAAAGATCGGCCTCTACTAACCCTGATATCGAGTTTTGAAAACATTATGTGCTCTTATCCGGTTTATTAGCCTAGAATTACTATGTGATGCACACAATATACAAGTATAGACTAGATTGCCTAAGTTGGAACAAAGCATCGCATATCTGTTTGTTTTGAAAATGGATTGAAGTTTGCTACTCGCAAGTAGGCTAAAACACGGGTTTTAACGAATTATTCCAACTCAAGCAACCCAACCTTCACCCACAGGCATGTAGGCAATTATATCACATAAGCACATAGCCTCATGGTAAGCATGCTATCATGGCAGTCACTCACATGCATGCAAGGATGCTAAAGCATAAACACTTACCGAGTACTCCGAGCCAAAACAGAAACTAGTTAGAAATCAATGCATGATCCCAGTTCATGTTAAGATGGCTAATGCAACACATGCAAAATGCAACTAAGATAGGCTCGGCTATTCTAAGATGGCATATGAGATGCTACAGATGATACACGTATTAAACTCGGAATTGAAATACAATGCAGTTAGCATGATGCACCGAGCCCGGTGTATGCAAAACAGATGAATGAATGCAAACATGCGAACATATAGATGCTAATTGAAACATGCCTTAAAACTAACCATCATAAGCTTGTAAATAAAAAGGGAGAAAGACGTGGGGTTGGAAGACATACATCACACACACACACACTTATTACAACATTGCCCTCTCTCGGAGGGTCCGAATGAATAGTACAGAATAAACTAGCTAATCTAAGCTAATTAAACTAATTATTACACAACATTAATTAATTAACGAATTAACTAAGTAAGTAAGAAAACTAGCATGCAAATTAAACAAAATGGACTGCCTCAGCTCTGTTCTGAATGATAGGGATGCATGCATGCTCAAGTCGCCTTGTCGGGAAATCCATCGCGATGCCCCGATTTGCCTCTGTTTGCAACTGGTCCCAGAACACTGTACAAAGCTCCAGAAGGTTGCTGACCAGTTTTTTGTTGCTGGTTTCCGGTTTGCTGCAACAGAGAGCGAGAAAGGGGCATGGCAAAGTATTTTCAACATATGTGTGCATAACCACTCTCCCCATCATTGCACAAGCTCCAGGGAGTGTAGTCCTCGATCCTCGTGCCACAAATCACGCATCTCGATGCATGATGGCCGAGGAGTCGGGTTGCACGACTCGATGTAAAATGAATGCACATATAAACACAACAAGGCCTAAACTCCATCATGGGTAATCCGGAGTGTCGGCGACCGAGAATCGAGGCATGTTTCGTCACTTGGAGTACGAAACATCCCTCATTTCCCGTGTTTGGACTAAACCCTATTCCAAACACAATGCAATATACATGAATGGCATGGCATGCAAACACAATGCAATAACTAGCATGCAATCCTAAACGAAATGCAACTAAGACATGCAAACATGCAAGGAATGACATGCAAAGGTGCAACTAGCATACATAATGCTATGAACTACGAATGGCATACTCAATGCACATGACGCTATATGGCATACACAACACACATATGACGATGGACGTACACAAAGGCATAATCAAGGCATACACAATGCGACGATCAAGCATGTGACAACATGGACATGGCATACACAATGCAAGATGGACTTAAACTAAAATGAATGGGCCTCAGCCACACTCAAATCAGTGGCCAAACATGATGAAATTAGGCAACAAAAACACATGCAAACATGCACAAATGCAAGGGACCAAACCTAAGGCACCAAATGCAACTCTACCAAAGCATGGCAAGGGATGAAATATGGCATACAATCACACATTTTCCAGCTTTGAAATGACATGCAAGATGGTCCCGAATCATGTAAACACCTCACACAATGCATGTTAGACGGCCCGGATACCAAAACTAGTGAAGTGCATTACACTAGAGGTACACAAAACAATGCTCAAATGACCCAACCAGCCCCAAACAGTCCCTATGCAGGTCCAAGACAGTAGGAAAATGGTCTAAAATGATGGCTCAAAATGCATAGAGATGAATCTCATGCAATGGTCCATAAATGAGGTATTCATGCACAACTCTCAAACACGTTTAAAGAATGGAAAACATGGGAATATGACACAACGCACATATGACGATGGACACACAAAGACATAATCAAGGCATACACAATGCGACGATCGAACATGCGACAACATGGACATGGCATACACAATGCAAGATGGACTTAAACTAAAATAAATGGGCCTCAGCCACACTCAAATCAATGGCCAAACATGATGAAATTAGGCAACAAAAACACATGCAAACATGCACAAATGCAAGGGACCAAACCTAAGGCACCAAATACAACTCTACCAAAGCATGGCAAGGGATGAAATATGGCATACAATCACATATTTTCCAGCTCTGAAATGATATGCAAGATGGTTCCGAATCATGTAAACACCTCACACAATGCATGCTAGATGGCCTGGATACCGAAACTAGTGAAGTGCCTTACACTAGAGGTACACAAAGCAATGCTCAAATGACCCAACCAGCCCCAAACAGTCCCTATGCAGGTCCAAGACAGTGGGAAAATGGTCTAAAATGATGGCTCAAAATGCATAGAGGTGAAGCTCATGCAATGGTCCATAAATGAGGTATTCATGCACAACTCTCAAACACGTTTAAAGAATGGAAAACATGGGAATATGGAACAAGTATAGGCTTTGAAATGACATGCTCAATGGCCCGAAAACATGAAAACACCTCAGTATAAGCATGCAATAGGCTTCAAAACTCAAGGCTAGGCAAGGGTATTACACTACAACCATGCATAGCAAGCATCATTCGACCATGAGGCATAAAAACAGAGCTAAGGCAGTCCAAAACATGCACAAAATCAGTTTAAGGCATGGCCAAAAAGTGCTAGAATTAAAGACCAAAATAGTATGCAATACAAGCTAGTGAAGAGGGTTTACATTATAAGTATATGAAGCATTCAAGAGGTCACTAAACCAGAAAAATTCAGATGTATGACATGCCAAATAAAGCCCAAAAACTCATTGAAACATGGTCAATGCATGCAAGATGTGTTACACATGTGTAGAATAACATGTTCGCGAGGGAACTCACGGGTTACAGTTCGGACTCAATTTGTGTCACGGTTCTTAATCTTGAACCAAAGAGTCCAAATCCGGCAAATCGTTTTGAGAAAACAGATTTTGAAAAGAAGTGCCAAACATGGACTGCTTTGCCAGATACAGAGTCGCCACCTAAATATTTTTTTTTTAATGGGGAAATTTAGGAAACCCTGACTCGGTGCCAAAGGCCACGTGTCCGTCATCACCAAAGTTGTCTTGGCTCAGGAGCTTGGGTACGATCGGGGAAGGTCAGCTATGAGCACCCCCTTTCGCCCGGTCCGAAGACCGGCCTCTACTAACCGTGATATCCGATTTTGAAAACATTATGTGTTCTTGTTCCGGTTATTAGCCTAGATTTACTATGTCATGCGCACAGCAAACAAGTATAGACTAGATTGTCTAATTTGGAAACAAGCATTGCATATCCGTTTGTTTTGAAAATGCTTTGGAATTTGCTACTCGCAAGTAGGCTAAAACACAGATTTCAACGAGTTTTTCCAACTCAAACAATCCAACCTTCACCCACAGGCAATCAGGCAGTTTATCTCATATAAGCACTTAGCCATATGGTAATCATGCTGTCATGTTAACATTCACATGCATGCGAGATGCTAAAGCATAAATACTTACATTGTACTCCATGCCAAAACAATAAACTAGTTAGCAAATATGCATGCCCTAGTTCATGTTAAGTGGCTAATGCAACACATGCAAGGATGCAGTTAGAGTAGGCTCGGCTAACCCTAAAATGGCATGTGAAATGCTACAATTATCACGTATTCAATTTGGAATTGAAGTACTAATGCAGTTTGTATGATGTACTGAGCCCAGTGCATGCTAGACAAATGCATGGATGCACGCATGCATAGCATAAGGTATGCTAATTTAGACGTGCCCTAATCTACCATCATAAGCAGTAAATAAAAGGGAAGAAAGAAGTGGAGGTTGGAAGACATGCACACACACGCACCCACACTTATTACAGATTCGCCCTCGCTCGGAGGGACAAAAGAATAATACAAATTAATTAACTACGCAAGCTAATTAAATATTACAAATTGCCTAATTAGTTAACAACTAACTAAACTAGGAAAAATAGTAAACCGCCTCGGGAGGAGAGCCTGATGCAACGCATGCTCGGGTCCTGCTCGGAATTGCACTGCCATGCATAGTCTGCCTCTGTTTTCCCTGCTCTGCCCCTCCAAAGACAGCCAAAGCCTCAGGGATGCCTCTCTGAACATTGGGGGACACCAACGGCTGAGTAGAATAGCTACCGACTGCAGCATGTGATCATCGGCTGGAAATAAGGCTATCGGCCACCAATACATTGCCGGTCGGCACTAAAGATTGCCGGCCGGCCAAGAATGCCTGCAGAACCTGCAAGTGACAGCAGCAGAGGGCAAGGCATAGCATGGAAATACTATTCAAGCAATGTATGCACCAATCATGCCCCTTATCATGTTTGTGACTCAAAGGAACATGTGCCTCGATTCTCGGACCACTAATCACGCATTTCCATGCATGATGGCCCAAGGAATCAAGCATGCACTTTCATGTCAAATGAAATGCAATGCAAACAAACAAACCAAAGCCCAATCCCTATCACTAATCAAGGGACAAAGCATGCATGCAAGATGTAATGCAACCTAGGCATGCAAGCTAAGGATGCAACATGAGCATGTGAACAAACAATGCACACTAGGCATGCAACCTAAACAAACAAGCATGTGAGAGATGCAAACTAACCAAGCATGCAAGATGCAACTAAACATGTTAATATGCAAGGCTTGCAACATGTAAGCAACTTGACCAAAGAAGAATGCATGCCAAATACGAAGGGTTCCGAGCATGCAACAACATGAGATAGGCCAAGTATGTGACAACACACGAGGTAAGCATGCAAACAAGCAAATAATGGACTTAAACATGACTTGGGCAGCCCTAAGGCCCAAAATCAGTGGCCAAAACCATGGAAGTGAAGGCCAAAATGCAAACAAACATGCAAGCACTCATGATCCAACACTTAGGCATATAGAGGCAACTCTTAAGCACACTTAAAGAGACCAAACAATAGACAATTAGCATGCAATGAAAAGCTTTAAAATCATGTTACAAGAGGTGCCAAACCAACTTAAACAAGGCAAACATTAGCATGCAAATGATCCAAGTACTTGAGGCAAGCCAAGAGGCTTAAACCAAGGTCAAACCCACCAAGCCTCACAAGGCTAAGGGGACTTCAAACAGGTCAAAAGAAGGCTTGAACAAAGCCAAGGGTGCCCCTAGATGGCATCTAAGTGGCTCAAGTCTAAAGGCATATACAATGGCCAAAACAAGGAGCACAAGGCACAACCTTTTGAAGCAACAAAGAGACAACCAAGGCAAGCATACAAGCATGTCTTAAGGACTGAAATGACATGGAAAATGGTTTCAAACCATTGAAAATGATGCAAGCAAAGCATGCTACATACTCATGCACTTAAGGCCAACAAGCCAACAATACAAAGGGGCTATGTAAGCATGCCAAGATCGACCCAAACAACTATGGACAGACCTAAAACATGGCAAAATAAGCACAAAACCTTCACAAGGCTAAGCCTAAAACATGCTAGAACAAAGGCTAACAACCTAAGGCATATTAAGGCAATAATGTGGCATTACATGGTAGGTATGCTAAGCATGCATGGTGTACCAAAACCAAACACAATAATGTTATATCATGGCATAATAAGCATGGAAAATAGCCTAGACATGATCAACAAACACTCAAGCATGATGTTCCCTCAAGAGGCCAAAAAGTGCCCTTTTCAAGGACAACAAGGAGAGGGGGTGGCCCTCTCCTTCTTGAGACTTCAAGGCACCATCTTCACCACTGAAATCCCTCAAGATTTCAGTGGTGAGGAGGCCCAAGCACCAAAGTCTCGGAGCTCACCAAAAATAGCACAAAAAGGAGCCTTACAAGGCCTAGGAGGGGTCAAACAAACCCAAACCACAAAACACTCTTAACAAACAATCAAGAGGGCTAAAAAATAGAACTTTTTTGTATTATACACTAAGCACAAAAATAGTTCTAAGATAGGTAGAAAAGCAATGCAAAAATGGGGAATAAAAGGGAAGTTTCTTACCCTTGAAGCCCTTCTTCACAAACAATGCTCCAATAGCCTTCCTTGGCTTAAATCCAGCTCCAAAACACTAAAACAACCCTCCAAGGTCTCAAGTCCAAGAGATGGTGTGTTAGTGGGTGTTTGTGAGCAAAAGTGGGACAAAACACACACTTATAGAGATAGAATATGTATCAAACCCTAACCCTAGAACTCAAGCTTTACAAAAGCTGTCTAAAAATGTCTAACCCTTATCCCAAGAGAAGAAGCTCTCCTATATAGGCAATTCCCTCTTGTAAGGCTTCCAAAACAAGCCATTCAAGAGGGAAATCCCTCCATACACGTGTATGGAGGGGAATGGGGTGGGTGCCAGCTATCACAGCTGGCACAAAATATCTGCTAAAAGCAGATGAATAGTAGTCGGCTGGCCAAAATTGTCATTTTGACAAAATTGATGGCCAGTCGGCCAAAAAGAGTACCGGCCGGCAATATACATTGCCGGTGGATACAAACAACAGCCGGTGGCCTCTAGCCATGGCCGGTGATATGTGGGGATGCCTCACAAGGCATTCCCTGCTCCTCCAAGGCAAAACACAAGTGTTTGGTGCAAAACCAGACACAAAACGGTCGAGTTCGGAGATCCTGAGGCAAGGCGCGTAGCCGAGACCTCTGGGAACTCCAAACGAACACAAACATGGATAATCACCGAGTGTTCCAATGGTGACGTCCAAGTCTTGAGGACGGTCAAAAATGGGGTGTCTACAGTTGCCCCTCTTTGACAGAACTCGAAAGTCATAACAATGACGGGAGTGAATGTCAAAGCCCAGAGACGACCCATTTTTGACAAGGCCGAAGACTTGGACAATCATGCAAGACAAGCAAGGTATGCGCCCGAAGGCAGGGGCAAAATGCAAGACAATGCAAGAAGCCGAGCATAACTTATGATCATGCAAAGAAAGCTATAACGAAGCACGCATGCGACAATTTTAAGCTAGCATATACCAAACTACACTACAATGCAGAATGGATGTAAGAGAATTATGCAATTCTCAATATGTCTCACTCGGAGGATAAAATACCTGTCCGGTTTGCCCGGTTGCACCGGCCTCAAATGAGCCGTACATACAATATCGTGCCTGCAAAGAAAGCAAACTTAACAGGTACAATATTGTTAGCAACATGCATAACATGCAAAATGATATGCAATATATACAAAACTATGTATAGTGATGCAAATAAAAATACAATGCAATTGAAACAATGCAAACAAAATGCAATGCAATTGAATCATGATCCAATCATGAGCGGTTCAAAACCACACAAATGTCAAATAGATTGATGGAAGTAACAAGTCTGTCTACCATAGAAAAGGTGTCGCAACCCTCAAACCAAGTTCATCAAGGAATAGGCGTGTACACATGCAGAACTATGAGTGATGTAGACGGACACAAGAACAAGTTTTGGGTGGAATGACATAAGTGGGCAAACGACCCGCTGGGGAAAGAACAATGATCCTAATACTGGATGCAAAATTTACACTACAATGCAATATATACAGTGGATATGGCGTGCAGCCAAAACCGTATCTTGCCTAGGAAAGGCATGTACGCATACAAGCCATGTCTAACACAGAAAAGGTGCCGCAACCCTCAAACCAACATACCAACGTGGAATAGGCGCGTACACATGCAGAACTGTGTTTTGACGTGAAAAGTAAGGGCACATACCAGACCAAGCTCAACAAGGAAAGGCGCAAGCCATAAATGGAGGGTGATGCAGTAAATGCATGCAACTAAAATGCAATGGAGATGGATACAACGAATATGGCACGCGGGCCAAACCAAATCTTGCCTAGGAAAGGCATGTACACGTACAAGCCGCGTCTAACACAGGAAAGGTACCGCAACCCTCAAACCAACATACCAGCGTGGAATAGGCACGTACACATGTAGAACTGTGTTTTGACGTGAAAAGTATGAGCACATACCAAACCAAGCTCAACAAGGAAAGGCGCAAGCCATAGATGGAGGATGATGCAGTGAATGCATGCAACTAAAATGCAATATCTACAAATATGCAATGGAATGTAAATGCAATATTTACAGTGGAAATGCATGACAATGCACTATATTACGATGAAATGCATGACATATGCAATATCTACAATGATGCATGACATATGCAATATTTACAATGTAATGCATGACATATGCAATATTTACAATGCAATGCATGACATATGCAATATCTACAATGAAATGCATGACATATGCAATATTTACAATGATGCATGACATATGCAATATTTACAATGTAATGCATGACATATGCAATATTTACAATGAAATGCATGACATATGCAATAAAGGTTTCGCACCCTCCAAGGATTTAAGGTCTCCTAGATCGTGATGCAAACTATATGCATGACAATGCATTTTTTTTGGAATGCGTGACAGTGCAAGTTTACTTGAAATGCATGACAATGCATGAAAATTTGATGCGCGGTGACGCGCGGCTTTAGATGCATGACAATGCAAATGAACTGAGAATGCATGAAGCTGTATGATCTCGAGATGCGCGACAACGCGCGGCCTTTGAGACGCATGACAATGCGACGGAGCGGGTTTATGGTCTCGCCGGACCGCACGTGTTTTTGGTCCTTACCGGACCGTGGCGTGTTTTTGGTCCCGCCGGACCCAACTTTGGGGCAATGCGTGAATTGAGATTCGGTGCACAATACAGTGCGATGCACAAGATCGCGCGATGGAACACATGCCAAATGCAATGAGATGCGCAAAACAGCGCGGTGCGTTAGACAACGCGAGTGAAGGTTTTACACCTCCCAAGGATTTAAGGTCTCCTAGACCGTGATGCGGGAAAAACGCATGACGATGCAAAATGTGCGCGTTAAAGCGCGTGCAGTCATGCAAAACGATGCACAATGCAAGTGAGACACGCATGCCATGAAAATGTGACACGCATGCCAATATAGATAAGACACGCATGCCAATGCAAGTGAGACACGCATGCCATGAAGGAATGTAAAATGATATGTAAATGAGACACGCATGCCTCAAAGGTGCAAGACAATGCACATGAGACACGTGTGCCTCAAAGGAATGTAAAATGATGCAAATGAGACACGTATGCCTCAAAGAATTGAGGCACGCGTGCCACAAGGCCTGAACTGAAATGTAGATCGAAAGATGCATGACAATGCGAATGAACTAAAGTGCGTGACAACGCACGTCTTTTGAAATGCATGACAATGCTCGTGATAAAATGCATGACAATGCATAAGAGATGTGCATGACAATGCACGGGGTGCGTGTTACAACGCGTGTAGTACATTCATAACAATGCACTATGAGGCGCATGACGGCGCGATGCAATGCACCGAAATAGTGCGATGAACGCGTGCAACGCACACGGGGCAACTTTTGAATCTTGCAAAAGGCAAAAGGATACAGAAGGATACATCATTGCATCAATTTGAGTGCCACGCACAGAAGACGCGGTCCGACGTCAAAACGGAGGCCGGTTGAGCGTCGGAGATACACTTTCTTGCACTTTCTTGAGCTATGAAGACCAAAAACTACTCATATGGCCTAAAAAAAGGCTTTGGGAACACCACCGGCCGGAAAGAGAAGCCACCGGCTGTCCACCGGCTGCAAAATAGTTTCATCGGCACAATATTCTGCCGGCCGGCACAAAATATTGCCGACCGGCCAAAAGTGCCTGAGTCGGGGCAGATTCGACATTTCACCATGGGTCTTTTTAAAATAGGGTTCCAAACCCTATTTTGTCACTTCCCCTTCTCCGAAAAACACTCCTCTCTCTCTCTAGAGCCTTTTTCCTCACTCATTTCCTCGTTTTCTTCGCGTTCCAAGCCCGTTTCGTCGTTGGATTCGCGATTTCCTTCGCGTTTCGGACGTTTTCATCCAAACAAATCTTTGTTTCGGTACTTCTTTTGCCATTTCCACCTTTTTGGGGTTTGTTCCCCTTACTTTCCTCTTGATTTTCGTGCCTTTTCACATCCCGGCTTTTCCGGCCATTTTCCACCCTCCCGGGGGTTGACTTTTCGGTTGACTTTCCATATTCCAGCCCGATTTTCATTTTCCGGCTATTTCCCTCATCGTTTTGGTATGGCCGACGATATTCCACGCGGTGGGACTCCCTCGGATCACGAGATGGATCCCGGGGTCGAGCTACTACCTTTGAGCGAGCGCCCGTTTGACCCGGCGACCTACCGGCCGGCGATTCACGTTCTGCCCCTCGACGGACTGCGCCAGTTCAGGAGTTTTGACATGGCGCTGGATGCCGAGCTTCTCTTGCGCGAGCCTGCCTTTCACCTATCCTTCGGCGCTTCTGAGGTAACATTTTTTCTCTGTTTTAATTTCTGCAATGTAGAACTTTTAACTGTCAACTGCCATAGCTGATTACATTCTTTAATTGCTTAGTTCAGATACACTGATACACCGTGCATTGTAATTGATCGCAGACACACTTACAACTGATATCTGTTTAAGACCGACACATGCACACACACTGCACTAGCCTTAATCACTCAACACACGGCACATACCGTATTTCACTGCAAACACCGGCACCCGATACCTGTTTGAATCTGAAAATATGCACGCATGCCACATTTGCACTGAACCACTCAAACATGTTGATGCATCACACGTTGCAGTTCACTGTAAGCACACCGGCACTCGGTATCTATTTGAACTTGAAAATACGCACGCATGCCACATTTGCACTGATTTTGACTGTTTCTTCAAAACTGTACATTTTATATTGCTTCGCAACTACTTGTTTGAAAACAGGGAGATTCCCATACCATCCGCAGGTATGGGAATACTGCCGCTCGTGAGTGGTACGCCGAGCTTCCCGACGCAGTTCGCCATATTGTGGAGCAGGCCGACTTTGGCGCATTTTGCAGGGGGCTATCTCGGCTCACTACTTGCAGACCTCTCCTTGCTGCTCTACCGGAGAGGTGGTGGGACACCACCGACTCGTTCCATTTTTTTGCTACGGGAGACATGACGATGACTCCCTATGATTTCTCGGTGCTCACAGGCATCGGGGTAGGGGGTGATCCGATCCCCTTTGACATTGATATGGACGAGTGGACCATTGCTCAGGTCTATCTGCTTAGCGCGGCGCCGCCTCTCGTCTGTCCAGGTTTCGTCCGATACTCCTGGTTTGAGGTGCAGTTCAGGGTCTAGCCCGCGTTAGGGGAGGAGGCTCCGATGACTGAGGAGGCTGTGGAGCAGTATGCGCGCGGCTTTCTGATGTTTCTGCTGGGGACTACCCTTTTCGCCGACGGGCGAACACTATGCCCCTCTGCCTGCTCAGCGCACTGGTGGATGTTAGGCAGATCTTGCATTATGACTGGGGTGGCGCCGCTCTGGCCACTTTATATGGTTACATGAGCTCAGTCTCCCGTGGCAGCGGGCAGTTGCTCAGAGGCTACTGGCGAGCTTGGGAGGTGCGTCTTCTTCTCTGCTTTACATTTCTGTTCTATATTTTCTGTACTCTGCGCACTGCACACACTGTAGTCTGCTTTATACTTGCTGTATACTGTACACACGGCACACACATACTCTGCTTTACACTGACTATACACTGCTCACACTGTACACTCTGCACAATACACTGCACAACACACGGCTCTGCTATTTCTGCTTTTTATTCTATATTCTGCTTTATTGATAAAATGCACTGGTATTTATCTTGCAGTTGTGGGTGTATGCCTACTTTCCTAGGCTTGCTCCCGTACCCGACCCAGAGACCCCTCTCGTCGTCCCGTTCTCACACCGTTTCGACGGAGGTGCGTGCGGAGGCCCCGAGAGACATTCATCTTCTTCCGCGTTATTTCGACACCATCACCCCCGCCGAGGTATGTTTTACTTGCAGTTCATTTAAGCTTCGTCTTTCCACTGTATGTTTCAATAACAGTAGATTACGAACTGTATTTCATTTTCAGATCACCTGGCAGCCTTGGGCTCCTTTGCCGGCCATGATGCGGGATCGGTTTGCCGGTGCCGATGAGACCTCGCGTTTCTGGATTCTGCTGGAGGGCCCGGTCTGTCGGGCTTGGTACCTGGGTGAGTGTTTCTTGCGTCAGACCCTGGGTTTACCGGAGCAGATAGTCCCGGTGCACCCTCCTGAGCATATGAGGGATACCGAGAGATTCACCGCCGAGTAGATGACCGACTATACGATCGGCTGGGAGGTAGACGGCTTCAGAGACGAGGGCGATTACTCGGAGTACGTCCGGACCTTCATCATGCGACCTCTGAGCGGTGGCCACCGAGCGGAGAGAGAGAGACCTGTGGCGCCGGCAGCTGGAGCAGGAGTAGGGGTTGGAGGGGGAGCGTCGAGGAGAGCTCGAGTCCGTGGCAGGGGCGGAGTTCAGAGAGGGCGGGGGACCGGCTGGCCTGCTCTGCCCGCTTTACTGAC
>JAPPVO010007397.1:0-72576 GCA_030407325.1 Camellia japonica | reverse complement strand
GTGTGAACCGCACAAAACAGTGCGATGCGCAAAATAGAGCGAGTTTCAACTTCACAAAACAGTGCGAAGCGTAAAATAGCGCGACTGATAAACTGCACAAAACTATGCGATGCGCAAAATAGCGCGAGTGATAAACTGCACAAAACAGTGCGATTCGAAAAATAGCGCGACGGATAAACTGCACAAAACAGTGCGATGCGCAAAATAGCGCGAGTATCAACTGCACAAAACAGGGCGATGCGCAAAATAGCGCGAGTGTAAACTGCACAAAACAGCGCGATGCGCAAAATAGCGCGACGATAAACTGCACAAAACAGTGCGATGCGCAAAATAGCGCGAGTGTGAACTGCACAAAACAGTGCGATGCGCAAAAAAGAGCGAGTGATAAACAGCACAAAACAAAAATAGCGCGATGCGTAAAATAGCGCGAGCGATAAACTGCACAAAATAGTGCATTGCGCAAAATAGCGCGAGTGTAAACTGCGCAAAACAGTGCGCTGCGCAAAATAGCTCGAGTGATAAACTACACAGAACAGTGCGATGCGCAAAACAGCGGGAGTGTGAACTGCAGAAAACAGTGCGATGCGCAAAATAGCGCGAGTGATAAACTGCACAAAACAGTGCGATGCGCAAAATAGCGCGAGTGATAAACTGCACAAAACAGTGCGATGCGCAAAATAGCGCGAGTGATAAACTGCACAAAACAGTGCGATGCGCAAAATTGCGCGAGTGATAAACTGCACAAAACAGTGCGATGCGCAAAATAGCGCGAGTGTAAACTGCACAAAACAGTGCGATGCGCAAAATAGCGCGAGTGATAAACTGCAGAAAACAGTGCGATGCGCAAAATTGCGCGAGTGATAAACTGCACAAAACAGTGCGATGCGCAAAATAGCGCGAGTGTGAACCGCACAAAACAGTGCGATGCGCAAAATAGAGCGAGTTTCAACTTCACAAAACAGTACGAAGCGCAAAATAGCGCGACTAATAAACTGCACAAAACTGTGCGATGCGCAAAATAGCGCGAGTGATAAACTGCACAAAACAGTGCGATGCGAAAAATAGCGCGACGGATAAACTGCACAAAACAATGCGATGCGCAAAATAGCGCGAGTGTCAACTGCACAAAATAGGGCGATGCGCAAAATAGCGCGAGTGTAAACTGCACAAAACAGCGCGATGCGCAAAATAGCGCGAGTGATAAACTGCACAAAACAGTGCGATGCGCAAAATAGCGCGAGTGTGAACTGCACAAAACAGTGCGATGCGCAAAAAAGCGCGAGTGATAAACTGCACAAAACAAAAATAGTGCGATGCGCAAAATAGCGCGAGCGATAAACTGCACAAAACAGTGCGATGCGCAAAATAGCGCGAGTGATACACTGTAAAAAATAGTGCGATGCGCAAAATTGCCCGGGCGATAAACTGCACAAAAAAGTGCGATGCGCAAAATAGCGCGAGTGATAAATTGTACAAAACAGTGCGATGCGCAAAACAGCGCGAGTGTAAACTGCACAAAACAGTGCGATGTGCAAAATAGCGCGAGTGATAAACTGCACAAAACAGTGCGATGCGCAAAATAGCGCGAGTGATAAACTGCACAAAACAGTGCGATGCCAAAATTGCGCGAGTGATAAACTCCACAAAACAGTGCGACGCGCAAAATAGCGCGAGTGTGAACTGCACAAAACAGTGCGATGCGCAAAATTGCGCGAGTGATAAACTGCACAAAACAGTGCGATGCGCAAAATAGCGCGAGTGTGAACCGCACAAAACAGTGCGATGCGCAAAATAGAGCGAGTTTCAACTGCACAAAACAGTGCGAAGCGCAAAATAGCGCGACTGATAAACTGCACAAAACAGTGCGATGCGCAAAATAGCGCGAGTGATAAACTGCACAAAACAGTGCGATGCGAAAAATAGCGCGACGGATAAACTGCACAAAACAGTGCGATGCGCAAAATAGCGCGAGTGTCAACTGCACAAAACAGGGCGATGCGCAAAATAGCGCGAGTGTAAACTGCACAAAACAGTGCGATGCGCAAAATAGCGCGAGTGATAAACTGCACAAAACAGTGCGATGCGCAAAATAGCGCGAGTGTGAACTGCACAAAACAATGCGATGCGCAAAAAAGCGCGAGTGATAAACTGCACAAAACAAAAATAGTGCGATGCGCAAAATAGCGCGAGCGATAAACTGCACAAAACAGTGCATTGCGCAAAATAGCGCGAGTGTAAACTGCACAAAACAGTGCGCTGCGCAAAATAGCGCGAGTGATAAACTACACAAAACAGTGCGATGCGCAAAACAGCGTGAGTGTGAACTGCACAAAACAGTGCGACGCGCAAAATAGCGCGAGTGTGAACTGCACAAAACAGTGCGATGCGCAAAATAGCGCGAGTGATAAACTGCACAAAACAGTGCGATGCGCAAAATAGCGCGAGTGATAAACTGCACAAAACAGTGCGATGCGCAAAATTGCGCGAGTGATAAACTGCACAAAACAGTGCGATGCGCAAAATAGCGCGAGTGTGAACAGCACAAAACAGTGCGATGCGCAAAATAGCGCGAGTGATAAACTGCACAAAACAGTGCGATGCGCAAAATTGCGCGAGTGATAAACTGCACAAAACAGTGCGACGCGCAAAATAGAGCGAGTTTCAACTGCACAAAACAGTGCGAAGTGCAAAATTGCGCGACTGATAAACTGCCCAAAACAGTGCGATGCGCAAAATAGCGCGAGTGTAAACTGCACAAAACAGTGCGATGCGCAAAATAGCGCGAGTGTCAACTGCACAAAATAGGGTGATGCACAAAATAGCGCGAGTGTAAACTGCACAAAACAGTGCGATGCGCAAAATAGCGCGAGTGATAAACTGCACAAAACAGTGCGATGCGCAAAATAGCGTGAGTGTGAACTGCACAAAATAGTGCGATGCGCAAAAAAGCGCGAGTGATAAACTGCACAAAACAAAAATAATGCGTTGCGCAAAATAGCGCGAGCGATAAACGGCACAAAACAGTGCATTGCGCAAAATAGCGCGAGTGTAAACTGCACAAAACAGTGCGCTGCGCAAAATAGCGCGAGTGATAAACTGCACAAAACAGTGCGATGCGAAAAATAGCGCCAGTGTTAAACTGCACAAAACTGTGCGATGCGTAAAATAGCGCAAGTGTAAACTGCACAAAACAGTGCGATGCGCAAAATAGCCCGAGCGATAAACTGCACAAAACAGTGCGATGCGCAAAATAGCGCGAGTGATAAACTGCACAAAACAGTGCGATGCGCAAAATAGCGCGAGTTATAAACTGCACAAAACAGTGCGATGCGCAAAATAGCGCGAGTGTAGACTGCACAAAACAGTGCGATGCGCAAAATAGCGCGAGTGATACACTGCAAAAAACAGTGCGATGCGCAAAATTGCCCGAGTGATAAACTACACAAAAAAGTGCGATGCGCAAAATAGCGCGAGTGATAAATTGTACAAAAATGTGCGATGCACAAAATAGCGCGAGTGTAAACTGCACAAAACAGTGCGATGCGCAAAATAGCGCGAGTGATAAACTGCACAAAACAGTGCGATGCGCAAAATAGCGCGAGTGTGAACTGCACAAAACAGTGCGATGCGCAAAATAGCGCGAGTGATAAACTGCACAAAACAAAAATAGTGCGATGCGCAAAATAGCGCGAGCGATAAACTGCACAAAACAGTGCGGTGCGCAAAATAGCGCGAGTGTAAACTGCACAAAACAGTGCGCTGCGCAAAATAGCGCGAGTGATAAACTGCACAAAACAGTGCGATGCGCAAAATAGCGCGAGTGTAAACTGCACAAAACAGTGCGCTGCGCAAAATAGCGCGAGTGATAAACTGCACAAAACAGTGCGATGCGCAAAATAGCACGAGTGATAAACTACAGTAAACAGTGCGATCTGCAAAATAGCGCGAGTGATAAACTGCACAAAACGGTGTGATGCGCAAAATAGAGCGAGTTTAAACTGCACAAAACAGTGCGATGCGCAAAATAGCGCGAGTGTAAACTGCACAAAACAGTGCGATGCGCAAAATTGCGCGAGTGATAAACTGCACAAAACAGTGCGATGCGCAAAATAGCGCGAGTGATAAACTGCACAAAACAGTGCGATGCACAAAATAGCGCGAGTGTAAACTGCACAAACAGTGCGATGCGCAAAATAGCGAGTGATAAACTGCACAAAACAGTGCGATGCGCAAAATAGCGCGAGTGTAAACTGCACAAAACAGTGCGATGCGCAAAAAGCGCGAGTGATAAACTGCACAAAACAATGCGATGCGCAAAATAGCGCGAGTGATAAACTGCACAAAACAGTGCGATGCGCAAAATAGCGCGAGTGTAAACTGCACAAAACAGTGCGATGCGCAAAATAGCGCGAGTGATAAACTGCACAAAACAGTGCGATGCGAAAAATAGCGCCAGTGATAAACTGCACAAAACTGTGCGATGCGCAAAATAGCGCGAGTGTAAACTGCACAAAACAGTGCGATGCGCAAAATAGCGCGAGTGATAAACTGCACAAAACAGTGCGATGCGCAAAATAGCGCGAGTGATAAACTGCACAAAACAGTGCGATGCGCAAAATAGCGCGAGTTATAAACTGCACAAAACAGTGCGATGCGCAAAATAGCGCGAGTGTAAACTGCACAAAACAGTGCGATGCGCAAAATTGCGCGAGTGATACACTGCAAAAAACAGTGCGATGCGCAAAATTGCCCGAGTGATAAACTGCACAAAAAAGTGCGATGCGCAAAATAGCGCGAGTGATAAATTGTACAAAACAGTGCGATGCGCAAAATAGCGCCAGTGTCAACTGCACAAAATAGGGCGATGCGCAAAATAGCGCGAGTGTAAACTGCACAAAACAGTGCGATGCGCAAAATAGCGCGAGTGTGAACTGCACAAAACAGTGCGATGCGCAAAAAAGCGTGAGTGATAAACTGCACAAAACAAAAATAATGCGATGCGCAAAATAGCGCGAGCGATAAACGGCACAAAAGAGTGCATTGCGCAAAATAGCGCGAGTGTAAACTGCACAAAACAGTGCGCTGCGCAAAATAGCGCGAGTGATAAACTGCACAAAACAGTGCGATGCGAAAAATAGCGCGAGTGTTAAACTGCACAAAACTGTGCGATGCGCAAAATAGCGCGAGTGTAAACTGCACAAAACAGTGCGATGCGCAAAATAGCGCGAGTGATAAACTGCGCAAAACAGTGCGATGCGCAAAATAGCGCGAGTGATAAACTGCACAAAACAGTGCGATGCGCAAAATAGCGCGAGTTATAAACTGCACAAAACAGTGCGATGCGCAAAATAGCGCGAGTGTAAACTGCACAAAACAGTGCGATGCGCAAAATTGCGCGAGTGATACACTGCAAAAAACAGTGCGATGCGCAAAATTGCCCGAGTGATAAACTGCACAAAACAGTCCGATGCGCAAAATAGCGCGAGTGAAAAATTGTACAAAACAGTGCGATGCGCAAAATAGCGCCAGTGTAACTGCACAAAACATGCGATGCGCAAAATAGCGCGAGTGTAACTGCACAAAACAGTGCGATGCGCAAAAAAGCGCGAGTGATAAACTGCACAAAACAAAAATAATGCGATGCGCAAAATAGCGCGAGCGATAAACGGCACAAAAGAGTGCATTGCGCAAAATAGCGCGAGTGTAAACTGCACAAAACAGTGCGCTGCGCAAAATAGCGCGAGTGATAAACTGCACAAAACAGTGCGATGCGAAAAATAGCGCCAGTGTTAAACTGCACAAAACTGTGCGATGCGCAAAATAGCGCGAGTGTAAACTGCACAAAACAGTGCGATGCGCAAAAGAGCGAGTGTAAACTGCACAAACAGTGCGATGCGCAAAATAGCGCTGATAACTGCACAAAACAGTGCGATGCGCAAAATAGCGCGAGTGATAAACTGCACAAAACAGTGCGATGCGCAAAATAGCGCGAGTTATAAACTGCACAAAACAGTGCGATGCGCAAAATAGCGCGAGTGTAAACTGCACAAAACAGTGCGATGCGCAAAATAGCGCGAGTGATACACTGCAAAAAACAGTGCGATGCGCAAAATTGCCCGAGTGATAAACTGCACAAAAAAGTGCGATGCGCAAAATAGCGCGAGTGATAAATTGTACAAAACAGTGCGATGCGCAAAATAGCGCCAGTGTCAACTGCACAAAACAGGGCGATGCGCAAAATAGCGCGAGTGTAAACTGCACAAAACAGTGCGATGCGCAAAATAGCGCGAGTGATAAACTGCACAAAACAGTGCGATGCGCAAAATAGCGCGAGTGATAAACTGCACAAAACAGTGCGATGCGCAAAATTGCGCGAGTGATAAACTCCACAAAACAGTGCGATGCGCAAAATAGCGCGAGTGTGAACTGCACAAAACAGTGCGATGCGCAAAATAGCGCGAGTGATAAACTGCAGAAAACAGTGCGATGCGCAAAATTGCGCGAGTGATAAACTGCACAAAACAGTGCGATGCGCAAAATAGCACGAGTGTGAACCGCACAAAACAGTGCGACGCGCAAAATAGAGCGAGTTTCAACTGCACAAAACAGTGCGAAGCGCAAAATAGCGCGACTGATAAACTGCACAAAACAGTGCGATGCGCAAAATAGCGCGAGTGATAAACTGCACAAAACAGTGCGATGCGCAAAATAGCGCGAGTGTCAACTGCACAAAACAGGGCGATGCGCAAAATAGCGAGTGTAAACTGCACAAAACAGTGCGATGCGCAAAACAGCGCGAGTGATAAACTGCACAAATCAGTGCGACGCGCAAAATAGCGCGAGTGTAAATTGGGCAAAATAGTGCGACGCGCAAAATAGCGCGAGTGTAAACTGCGCAAAACAGTGCGACGCGCAAAATAGCGCGAGTATAAACTGCGCAAAACAGTGCAACGCGCAAAATAGCGCGAGTGATAAAGTGGACAGGAGAGTGCGATGCGCAACATAGCGCGAGTGATAAACTGCAGAAAATAGTACGAGGCGCAAAATAGCGCGAGTGATAAATTGCACAAAACAGTGCGACGCGCAAAATAGCGCGAGTGTAAACTGCGCAAAACAGTGCGACGCGCAAAATAGCGCGGGTGTAAACAGCGCAAAACAGTCCGAGGCGCAAAATAGCGCGAGTGTAAACTGCGCAAAATAGTGCGACGCGCGAAATAGTGCGAGTGATAAATTGCACAAAAGAGTGCGATACGCAAAGTAGCGCGAGTGTAAAATGCACCAAACATTGCGACGCGCAAAATAGCGCGACTGTAAACTGCGCAAAACAGTGCGACGCGCAAAATTGCGCGAGTGTAAACAGCGCAAAACAGTGCGAGGCGCAAAATAGCGCGAGTGTAAACTGCGCAAAACAGTGCGACGCGCAAAATAGCGCGATTGTAGACTGCGCCAAAATAGTGCGACGCGCAAAATTACGCGAGTGATAAAGTGCACAAAAGAGTGCGATGTGCAATATAGCGCGAGTGATAAACTGCACAAAACAGTACGGGGAGCAAAATTGCGCGAGTGATAAACTACACAAAACAGTGTGACGCGCAAAATAGCGCGAGTGTAAACTGTACAAAACAGTGCGACGCGTAAAATAGTGCGAGTGTAAACTGCGCAAAACAGTGCGACCCGCAAAATAGCGCGATTGTAAACTGCACAAAACAGTGCGACGCTCAAAATAGCGCGAGTGATAAAGTGCACAAAAGAGTGCGATGCGCAACATAGCGCGAGTGATAAACAGCACAAACAGTACGATGCGCAACATAGCGCGTGTGTAAACTGCGCAAAACAGTGCGACAGACAAAATAGCGCGATTGTAAACTACGCAAAACAGTAAGACGCGCAAAATAGCGCGATTGTAAACTGCGCAAAACAGTGCGACGCGCAAAATAGCGCGAGTGATAAAGTGTACAAAAGAGTGCGATGCGCAACATAGCGCGAGTGATAAACTGCACAAAACAGTACGGGGCGCAAAGTAGCGCGAGTGATAAACTGCGCAAAACAGTGCGACGCGCAAAATAGCGCGAGTGATAAACTGCGCAAAACGGTGCGACCCGCAAAATAGCGCGATTGTAAACTGCGCAAAACAGTGCGACGCGCAAAATAGCGCGAGTGATAAAGTGCACAAAAGAGTGCGATGCGCAACATAGTGCGAGTGATAAACTGCACAAAACAGTACGAGGCACAAAACAGCGCGAGTGATAAACTGCACAAATCAGTGGGACACGCAAAAATGCGCGATTGTAGACTGCGCCAAACTGTGCGACGCGCAAAATAGCGCGAGTGTAAACAACGCAAAACAGTGCGTGGCGCAAAATAGCACGAGTGTAAACTGCGCAAAACAGTGCGACGCGCAAAATAGCCTGTTTGTAAACTGCGCAAAACAGTGCAAAGCGCAAAATAGCGCGAGTGATAAAGTGCACAGAAGAGTGCGATGCGCAACATAGCGCGAGTGATAAACTGCACAAAATAGTACGAGGCGCAAAATAGCGCGACTGATAAATTGCACAAAACAGTGCGACGTGCAAAATAGCGCGAGTGTAAACTGCGCAAAACAGTACGACGCGCAAAATAGCGTGAGTGTAAACAGCGCAAAACAGTCCGAGGCGCAAAATAGCGCGAGTGTAAACTGCGCAAAACAGTGCGACGCGCAAAATAGTGCGAGTGATAAATTGAACAAAAGAGTGCGATGCGCAAAATAGCGCGAGTGTAAAATGCACCAATCATTGCGACGCGCAAAATAGCCCGACTGTAAACTGCGCAAAACAGTGCAACGTGCAAAATAGCGCGAGTGATAAAGTGCACAGAAGAGTACGATGCGCAACATAGCGCGAGTGATAAACTGCACAAAATAGTACGAGGCGCAAAATAGCGCGAGTGATAAACTGCACAGAACAGTGCGACGCGCAAAATTGCGCGAGTGTAAACTGCGCAAAACAGTGTGAGGCGCAAAATAGCGCGAGTGTAAACTGCGCAAAACAGAGCGAGTGATAAATTGCAGAAAGGAGTGCGATGCGCCAAATAGCCCGAGTGTAAAATGCACCAAACATTGCGACGCGCAAAATAGCGCGAGTGTAAACTTCGCAAAACAGTGCGACGCGCAAAATAGCGCGAGTGTAAACAGCGCAAAACAGTGCGAGGCGCAAAATAGCGTGAGTGTAAACTGCGCAAAACAGTGCGACGCGCGAAATAGCGGAGTGTAAACAGCGCAAAACAGTCCGAGGCGCAAAATAGTGCGAGTGTAAACTGCGCAAAACAGTGCGACGCGCAAAATAGTGCGAGTGATAAATTGAACAAAAGAGTGCGATGCGCAAAATAGCGCGAGTGTAAAATGCACCAATCATTGCGACGCGCAAAATAGCCCGACTGTAAACTGCGCAAAACAGTGCAACGTGCAAAATAGCGCGAGTGATAAAGTGCACAGAAGAGTACGATGCGCAACATAGCGCGAGTGATAAACTGCACAAAATAGTACGAGGCGCAAAATAGCGCGAGTGATAAACTGCACAGAACAGTGCGACGCGCAAAATTGCGCGAGTGTAAACTGCGCAAAACAGTGTGAGGCGCAAAATAGCGCGAGTGTAAACAGCGCAAAACAGAGCGAGTGATAAATTGCAGAAAGGAGTGCGATGCGCCAAATAGCCCGAGTGTAAAATGCACCGAACATTGCGACGCGCAAAATAGCGCGAGTTGTAAACTTCGCAAACAGTCGACGCGCAAAATAGCGCGAGTGTAAACAGCGCAAAACAGTGCGAGGCGCAAAATAGCGTGAGTGTAAACTGCGCAAAACAGTGCGACGCGCAAAATAGCGGAGTGTAAACAGCGTAAAACAGTCCGACGCGCAAAATAGCGCGAGTGTAAACTGCGCAAAACAGTGCGACGCGCAAAATAGTGCGAGTGATAAATTGAACAAAAGAGTGCGATGCGCAAAATAGCGCGAGTGTAAAATGCACCAATCATTGCGACGCGCAAAATAGCCCGATTGTAAACTGCACAAAACAGTGCAACGCGCAAAATAGCGCGAGTGTAAACTGCGCAAAACAGTGCGACGCGCAAAATTGCGCGAGTGATAAACTGCACAAAATAGTACGAGGCGCAAAATAGCGCGAGTGATAAACTGCACAAAACAGTGCGACGCGCAAAATAGCGCGAGTGTAAACTGCGCAAAACAGTGCGAGGCGCAAAATAGCGCGAATGTAAACTGCGCAAAACAGTGCGACGCGCAAAATAGAGCGAGTGATAAATTACAGAAAAGAGTGCGATGCGCCAAATAGCCAAAGTGCAAAATGCACCAAACATTGCGACGCGCAAAATAGCGCGAGTGTAAACTGCGCAAAACAGTGCGACGCGCAAAATAGCGCGAGTGTAAACAGCGCAAAACAGTGCGAGGCGCAAAATAGCGCAAGTGTAAACTGCGCAAAACAGTGCGACGCGCAAAATAGCTCGAGTTTAAACTGCGCAAAATAGTGCGACGCGCAAAATAGCGCGATTGTAGACTGCGCAAAATAGTGCGATGCGCAAAATTGCGCGAGTGATAAAGTGCACAAAAGGGTGCGATGCGCAACATAGCGCGAGTGATAAACTGCACAAAACAGTACGAGGAGCAAAATAGCGCGAGTGATAAACTGCACAAAACAGTGTGACGTGCAAAATAGAGCGAGTGTAAACTGGGCAAAACAGTGCGACGCGCAAAATAGCCCGATTGTAAACTGCGCAAAACAGTGCAACGCGCAAAATAGCGCGAGTGATATAGTGGACAGGAGAGTGCGATGCGCAACATAGCGCGAGTGATAAACTGCAGAAAATAGTACGAGGCGCAAAATAGCGCGAGTGATAAATTGCACAAAACAGTGCGACGCGCAAAATAGCGCGAGTGTAAACTGCGCAAAACAGTGCGACGCGCAAAATAGCGCGAGCGTAAACTGCGCAAAATAGTGAGACACGCAAAATAGTGCGAGTGATAAATTGCACAAAAGAGTGCGATGCGCAAAATAGCGCGAATGTAAAATGCACCAAACATTGCGACGCGCAAAATAGCGCGACTGTAAACTGCGCAAAACAGTGCGACGCGCAAAATAGCGCGAGTGTAAACAGCGCAAAACAGTGCGAGGCGCAAAATAGCGCGAGTGTAAACTGCGCAAAACAGTGCGACGCGCAAAATAGCGCGATTGTAGACTGCGCAAAATAGTGCGACGCGTAAAATTACGCGAGTGATAAAGTGCACAAAAGAGTGCGACGTGCAATATAGCGCGAGTGATAAACTGCACAAAACAGTACGGGGAGCAAAATTGCGCGAGTGATAAACTGCACAAAACAGTGTGACGCGCAAAATAGTGCGAGTGTAAACTGCGCAAAACAGTGCGACCCGCAAAATAGCGCGATTGTAAACTGCACAAAATAGTGCGACGCTCAAAATAGCGCGAGTGATAAAGTGCACAAAAGAGTGCGATGCGCAACATAGCGCGAGTGATAAACAGCACAAACAGTACGACGCGCAAAATAGCGCGAGTGTAAACTGCGCAAAACAGTGCGACAGGCAAAATAGCGCGATTGTAAACTGCGCAAAACAGTACGACGTGCAAAATAGCGTGATTGTAAACTGCGCAAAACAGTGCGACGCGCAAAATAGCGCGAGTGATAAAGTGTACAAAAGAATGCAATGCACAACATAGCGCGAGTGATAAACTGCACAAAACAGTACGGGGTGCAAAATAGCGCGAGTGATAAACTGTGCAAAACAGTGCGATGCGCAAAATAGCGCGAGTGATAAACTGCGCAAAACGGTGCAACCCGCAAAATAGCGCGAGTGTAAACAACGCAAAACAGTGCGTGGCGCAAAATAGCGCGAGTGTAAACTGCGCAAAACAGTGCGACGCGCAAAATAGCCTGTTTGTAAACTGCGCAAAACAGTGCAAAGCGCAAAATAGCGCGAGTGATAAAGTGCACAGAAGAGTGCGATGCGCAACATAGCGCGAGTGATAAACTGCACAAAATAGTACGAGGCGCAAAATAGCGCGAGTGATAAATTGCACAAAACAGTGCGACGCCAAAATATCGCGAGTGTAAACTGCGCAAAACAGTGCGACGCGCAAAATAGCGTGAGTGTGAACAGCGCAAAACAGTCCGAGGCGCAAAATAGCGCGAGTGTAAACTGCGCAAAACAGTGCGACGCGCAAAATAGTGCGAGAGATAAATTGAACAAAAGAGTGCGATGCGCAAAATAGCGCGAGTGTAAAATGCACCAATCATTGCGACGCGCAAAATAGCCCGATTGTAAACTGCGCAAAACAGTGCAACGCGCAAAATAGCGCGAGTGATAAAGTGCACAGAACAGTGCGATGCGCAACATTGCGCGAGTGATAAACTGCACAAAATAGTACGAGGTGCAAAATAGCGCGAGTGATAAACTGCACAAAACAGTGCGACGCGCAAAATAGCGCGAGTGTAAACTGCGCAAAACAGTGCAACGCGCAAAATAGAGTGAGTGATAAATTGCAGAAAGGAGTGCGATGCGCCAAATAGCCCGAGTGCAAAATGCACCAAACATTGCGACGCGCAAAATAGCGCGAGTGTAATCTGTGCAAAACAGTGCGACGCGCAAAATAGCGCGAGTGTAAACAGCGCAAGACAGTGCGAGGCGCAAAATAGCACGAGTGTAAACTGCGCAAAATAGCACGAGTGGAAACTGCGCAAAACAGCGCGAGTTTAAACTGCGCAAAATAGTGCGACGCGCAAAATAGCGCGATTGTAGACTGCACAAAATAGTGCGATGCGCAAAATTGCACGAGTGATAACGTGCACAAAAGAGTGCGATGCGCAACATAGCGCGAGTGATAAACTGCACAAAACAGTACGAGGAGCAAAATAGCGCGAGTGATAAACTGCACAAAACAGTGCGACGCGCAAAATAGCGCGAGTGTAAACTGGGCAAAACAGTGCGATGCGCAAAATAGCGCGAGTGTAAACAGCGCAAAACAGTGCGACGCACAAAATAGCCTGATTGTAAACTGTGCTAAACAGTGCAACGCGCAAAATAGCGCAAGTGATAAAGTGGACAGGAGAGTGCGATGCGCAACATAGCGCGAGTGATAAACTGCGGAAAATAGTACGAGGCGCAAAATAGCGCGAGTGATAAATTGCACAAAACACTGCGACGCGCAAAATAGCGCGGGTGTAAACTGCGCAAAACAGTGCGACGCGCAAAATAGCGCGAGTGTAAACAGCGCAAAACAGTCCCAGGCGCAAAATAGCGCGAGTGTAAACTGCGCAAAACAGTGCGACGCGCAAAATAGTGCGAGTGATAAATTGCACAAAAGAGTGCGATTTGCAAAATAGCGCGAGTGTAAAATGCACCAAACATTGCGACGCGCAAAATAGCGCGAGTGTAAACTGCGCAGAACAGTGCGACGCGCAAAATAGCGCTAGTGTAAATAGCGCAAAACAGTGCGAGGCGCAAAATAGCGCGAGTGTAAACTGCGCAAAACAGTGCGACGCGCGAAATAGCGCGAATGTAGACTGCGCAAAATAGTGCGACGCGCAAAATTACGCGAGTGACAAAGTGCACAAAAGAGTGTGATGTGCAATATAGCGCGAGTGATAAACTGCACAAAACAGTACGGGGAGCAAAATTGCGCGAGTGATAAACTGCACAAAACAGTGGGACGCGCAAAATAGCGCGAGTGTAAACTGCGCAAAACAGTGCGACGCGCAAAATAGCGCCATTGTAAACTGCGCAAAACAGTACGACGCGCAAAATAGCGTGATTGTAAACTGTGCAAAACAGTGCGACGCGGAAAATAGCGCGAGTGATAAAGTGCACAAAACAGTGCGACGCGCAAAATAGCGCGAGTGTAAACTGGGCAAAACAGTGCGACGCGCAAAATAGCGCGAGTGTATACTGCGCAAAACAGTGCGACGTGCAAAATAGCACGAGTGTATACTGCGCAAAACAGTGCGACGCCCAAAATAGCCCGATTGTAAACTGCACAAAACAGTGCAACGCGCAAAATAGCGCAAGTGATAAAGTGGACAGGAGAGTGCGATGCGCAACATAGCGCGAGTGATAAACTGCAGAAAATAGTACGAGGCGCAAAATAGCGCGAGTGATAAATTGCACAAAACAGTGCGATGCGCAAAATAGCGCGAGTGTAAACTGTGCAAAACAGTGCGACGCGCAAGATAGCGCGAGTGTAAACAGCGCAAAACAGTCCGAGGCGCAAAATAGCGCGAGTGTGAACTGCGCAAAACAGTGCGACGCGCAAAATAGTGCAAGTGATAAATTGCACAAAAGAGTGCGATCCGCAAAATAGCGCGAGTGTAAAATGCACCAAACATTGCGACGCGCAAAATAGCTCGAGTGTAAACTACGCAAAACAGTGCGACGCGCAAAATAGCACGAGTGTAAACTGCGCAAAACAGTGCGACGCCCAAAATAGCCCGATTGTAAACTGCGCAAAACAGTGCAACACGCAAAATAGCGCGAGTGATAAAGTGGACAGGAGAGTGCGATGCGCAACATAGCGCGAGTGATAAACTGTAGAAAATAGTACGAGGCGCAAAATAGCGCGAGTGATAAATTGCACAAAAAAGTGCGAGGCGCAAAATAGCGCGAGTGTAAACTGCGCAAAACAGTGCGACGCGCAAAATAGCGCGACTGTAGACTGCGCAAAATAGTGCGACGTGCAAAATTATGCGAGTGATAAGGTGCACAAAAGAGTGCGATGCGCAATATAGCGCGTGTGATAAACTGCACAAAACAGTACGGGGAGCAAAATAGCGCGAGTGATAATCTGCACAAAACAGTGCGACGCACAAATTAGCGCGAGTGTAAACTGTGCAAAACAGTGCGACGCGCAAAATAGTGCGAGTGTAAACTGCGCAAAACAGTGCGACCCAGAAAATAGCGCGATTGTAAACTGCGCAAAACTGTGCGACGCGCAAAATAGCGCGAGGGATAAAGTGCACAAAAGAGTGCGATGCGCAACATAGCGCGAGTGATAAACTACACAAAACAGTACGGGGCGCAAAATAGCGCGAGTGATAAACTGCGCAAAACAGTGCGACGCGCAAAATAGCGCGAGTGATAAACTGCGCAAAACGGTGCGACCCGCAAAATAGGGCGATTGTAAACTGCGCAAAACAGTGCGACGCGCAAAATAGCGCGAGTGATAAAGTGCGCAAAAGAGTGCGATGCGCAACATAGTGCGAGTGATAAACTGCACAAAACAGTACGAGGCACAAAATAGTGCGAGTGATAAACTGCGCAAATCAGTGGGACACGCAAAAATGCGCGATTGTAAACTACGCAAAACTGTGTGACGCGCAAAATAGCGCGAGTGTAAACAACGCAAAACAGTGCGTGGGGCAAAATAGCGCGAGTGTAAACTGCGCAACACAGTGCGACGCGCAAAATAGCCCGATTGTAAACTGCGCAAGACAGTGCAACGCGCAAAATAGCGCGAGTGATAAAGTGCACAGAAGAGTGCGATGCGCAACATAGCGCGAGTGATAAACAGCACAAAATAGTACGAGGCGCAAAATAGCGCGAGTGATAAACTGCACAAAATAGTGCGACGCGCAAAATAGCGCGTGTGTAAACTGCGCAAAACAGTGCGAGGCGCAAAATAGCGCGAGTGTAAACTGCGCAAAACAGTGCGACGCGCAAAATAGAGCGAGTGATAAATTGCAGAAAAGTGTGCGATGCGCCAAATAGCCCGAGTGTAAAATGCACCAAACATTGCGACGCGCAAAATAGCGCGTGTGTAAACTGCGCAAAATAGTGCGACGCGCAAATAGCGCGAGTGATAAAGTGCACAAAAGAGTGCGATGCGCAACACAGCGCGAGTGATAACCTGTACAAAACCGTACGGGGCGCAAAATAGCGCGAGTGATAAACTACACAAAACTGTGCGACGCGCAAAATAGCGCGAGGGATAAAGTGCACAAAAGAGTGCGATGCGCAACATAGCGCGAGTGATAAACTGCACAAAACAGTACGGGGCGCAAAATAGCGCGAGTGATAAACTGCGCAAAACAGTGCGACCCGCAAAATAGGGCGATTGTAAACTGCGCAAAACAGTGCGACGCGCAAAATAGCGCTAGTGATAAAGTGCGCAAAAGAGTGCGATGCGCAACATAGTGCGAGTGATAAACTGCACAAAACAGTACGAGGCACAAAATAGCGCGAGTGATAAACTGCACAAATCAGTGGGACACGCAAAAATGCGCGATTGTAAACTGCGCAAAACTGTGTGACGCGCAAAATAGCGCGAGTGTAAACAACGCAAAACAGTGCGTGGGGCAAAATAGCGCGAGTGTAAACTGCGCAAAACAGTGCGACGCGCAAAATAGCCCGATTGTAAACTGCGCAAAACAGTGCAACGCGCAAAATAGCGCGAGTGATAAAGTGCACAGAACAGTGCGATGCGCAACATAGCGCGAGTGATAAACAGCACAAAATAGTACGACGCGCAAAATAGCGTGAGTGATAAACTGCACAAAACAGTGCGACGCGCAAAATAGCGCGAGTGTAAACTGCGCAAAACAGTGCGAGGCGCAAAATAGCGCTAGTGCAAACTGCGCAAAATAGTGCGACGCGCCAAATAGAGCGAGTGATAAATTGCAGAAAAGTGTGCGATGCGCCAAATAGCCCGAGTGTAAAATGCACCAAACATTGCGACGCGCAAAATAGCGCGAGTGTAAACTGCGCAAAATAGTGCGACGCTCAAAATAGCGCGAGTGATAAAGTGCACAAAAGAGTGCGATGCGCAACACAGCGCGAGTGATAACCTGCACAATACTGTACGGGGCGCAAAATAGCGCGAGTGATAAACTACGCAAAACTGTACGACGCGCAAAATAGCGCGAGTGATAAACTGCGCAAAACGGTGCGACCCGCAAAATAGCGCGATTGTAAACTGCGCAAAACAGTGCGACGCGCAAAATAGCGCGAGTGATAAAGTGCACAAAAGAGTGCAATGCGCAATATAGCGCGAGTGATAAACTGCACAAAACAATACGGGGAGCAAAATAGCTCGAGTGATAAACTGCACAAAACAGTGCGACGCGCAAAATAGCGCGAGTGTAAACTGTGCAAAACAATGCGACGCGCAAAATAGTGCGACTGTAAACTGCGCAAAACAGTGCGACCCGCAAAATAGCGCGATTGTAAACTGCGCAAAACTGTGCGACGCGCAAAATAGCGCGAGTGATACAGTGCACAGAAGAGTGCGATGCACAATATAGCGCGAGTGATAAACTGCACAAAATAGTGCGAGGCGCAAAATAGCGCGAGTGATAAACTGCACAAAACAGTGCGACGCGCAAAATAGCGCGAGTGTAAACTGCGAAAAACAGTGCGAGGCGCAAAATAGCGCGAGTGTAAACTGCACAAAACAGTGCGACGCGCAAAATAGAGCGAGTGATAAATTGCAGAAAAGTGTGCGATGCGCCAAATAGCCCGAGTGTAAAATGCACCAAACATTGCGACCCGCAAAATAGCGCGAGTCTAAACTGCGCAAAATAGTGCGACGCGCAAAATAGCGCGAGTGATAAAGTGCACAAAAGAGTGCGATGCGCAACACAGCGCGAGTGATAACCTGCACAAAACCGTACGGGGCGCAAAATAGCGCGAGTGATAAACTACGCAAAACTGTACGACGTGCAAAATAGCGCGAGTGATAGACTGCACAAAACGGTTCGACCCGCAAAATAGCGCGATTGTAAACTGCGCAAAACAGTGCGACGCGCAAAATAGCGCGAGTGATAAAGTGCACAAAAGAGTGCGATGCGCAACATAGTGCGAGTGATAAACTGCACAAAACAGTACGAGGCACAAAATAGCGCGAGTGATAAACTGCACAAATCAGTGGGACACGCAAAAATGCGCGATTGTAAACTGCGCAAAACTGTGCGACGCGCAAAATAGCGCGAGTGTAAACAACGCAAAATAGTGAGTGGCGCAAAATAGCGTGAGTGTAAACTGCGCAAAACAGTGCAACGCGTAAAATAGCGCGAGTGATAAAGTGCACAGAAGAGTGCGATGCGCAACATAGCGCGAGTGATAAACTGCACAAAATAGTACGAGGCGCAAAATAGCGCGAGTGATAAACTGCACAAAAAGTGCGACGCGCAAAATAGCGCGAGTGTAAACTGCGCAAAACAGTGCGAGGCGCAAAATAGCGCGAGTGTAAACTACGCAAAACAGTGCGACGCGCAAAATAGAGCTAGTGATAAATTACAGAAAAGAGTGCGATGCGCCAAATAGCCCGAGTGTAAAATGCACCAAACATTGCGATGCGCAAAATAGCGCGAGTGTAAACTGCGCAAAACAGTGCGAGGCGCAAAATAGCACGAGTGTAAAATGCGCAAAATAGTGCGACGCACAAAATAGCACGAGTTTAAACTGCGCAAAATAGTGCGACGCGCATAATAGCGCGATTGTAGACTGCGCAAAATAGTGCGGTGCGCAACATACCGCGAGTGATAAACTGCACAAAACAGTACGAGGAGCAAAATAGCGCGAGTGATAAACTGCACAAAACAGTGCGACGCGAAAAATAGCGCGAGTGTAAACTGGGCAAAACAGTGCGACAGGCAAAATAGCGCGATTGTAAACAGCGCAAAACAGTGCAACGTGCAAAATAGCGCGATTGTAAACTACGCAAAACGGTGCGACACGCAAAATAGCCCGAGTGATAAAGTGTACAAAAGTGTGCGATGCGCAACATAGCGCGAGTGATAAACTGCACAAAACAGTACGGGGCGCAAAATAGCGCGAGTGATAAACTGCCCAAAACAGTGCGACGCGCGAAATAGCGCGAGTGATAAATTGCGCAAAACGGTGCGACCCGCAAAGTAGCGCGATTGTAAACTGCGCAAAATAGTGCGACGCGCAAAATAGTGCGAGTGATAAAGTGCACAAAAGAGTGCGATGCGCAACATAGTGCGAGTGATAAACTGCACAAAACAGTACGAGGCACAAAATAGCGCGAGTGATAAACTGCACAAATCAGTGGGACAGGCAAAAATGCGCGATTGTAAACTTCGCAAAACAGTGCGACGCGCAAAATAGCGCGAGTGTAAACTGCGTAAAACAGTGCGACGCGCAAAATAGCGCGATTGTAGACTGCGCAAAATAGTGCGACATGCAAAATTACGCGAGTGATAAAGTGCACAAAAGAGTGCGATGTGCAATATAGCGCGAGTGATAAACTGCACAAAACAGTACGTGGAGCAAAATTGCGCTAGTGATAAACTGCACAAAACAGTGTGACGCGCAAAATAGCGCGAGTGTAAACTGTGCAAAACAGTGCGACGCGCAAAATAGTGCGAGTGTAAACTGCGCAAAACAGTGTGACCCGCAAAATAGGGCGATTGTAAACTACACAAAACAGTGCGACGCTCAAAATAGCGCGAGTGATAAAGTGCACAAAAGAGTGCGATGCGCAACATAGCGCGAGTGATAAACAGCACAAACAGTGCGACGCGTAAAATAGCGCGAGTGTAAACTGCGCAAAACAGTGCGACAGGCAAAATAGCACGATTGTAAATTGCGCAAAACAGTACGACACGCAAAATAGCCCGATTGTAAACTGCGCAAAACAGTGCGACGCGCAAAATAGCGCAAGTGATAAAGTGTAGAAAAGAGTGCAATGCGCAACATAGCGCGAGTGATAAACTGCACAAAACAGTACGGGGCACAAAATAGCGCGAGTGATAAACTGCGCAAAACAGTGCGACGCGCAAAATAGCGCGAGTCGTAACTGCGCAAAACGGTGCGACCCGCAAAATAGCGCGATTGTAAACTGCGCAAAACAGTGCGACGCGCAAAATAGCGTGAGTGATAAAGTGCACAAAAGAGTACGATGCGCAACATAGTGCGAGTGATAAACTGCACAAAACAGTACGAGACACAAAATAGCGCGAGTGATAAACTGCACAAATCAGTGGGACACGCAAAAATGCGCGATTGTAAACTACGCAAAACTGTGCGACGCGCAAAATAGCGCGAGTGTAAACAACGCAAAACAGTGCGACGCGCAAAATAGCCCATTGTAAACTGCGCAAAACAGTGCAACGCGCAAAATAGCGCGAGTGATAAAGTGCACAGAAGAGTGCGATGCGCAACATAGCGCGAGTGATAAACTGCACAAAATAGTACGAGGCGCAAAATAGCGCGAGGGATAAACTGCACAAAACAGTGCGACGCGCAAAATAGCGCGAGTGTAAACTGCGCAAAACAGTGCGGCGCGCAAAATAGCGCGAGTGTAAACTGCGCAAAACAGTGCGACGCGCAAAATAGGGCGAGTGATAAATTGCAGAAAAGAGTGCGATGCGCCAAATAGCCCGAGTGTAAAATGCACCAAACATTGCGACGCGCAAAATAGCGTGAGTGTAAGCTGCGTAAAACAGTGCGAGGCGCAAAATAGCGCGAGTGTAAAATGCGCAAAACAGTGCGACGCGCAAAATAGCGCGAGTTTAAACTGCGCAAAATAGTGCGACGCGCATAATAGCGCGATTGTAGACTACGCAAAACAGTGCGATGCGCAACATAGCGCTTGTGATAAACTGCACAAAACAGTACGAGGCGCAAAATAGCGCGAGTGATAAACTGCACAAAATAGTGCGACGCACAAAATAGCGCGAGTGTAAACTGGGCAAAACAGTGCGACGCGCAAAATAGCGCAAGTGTAAACTGCGCAAAACAGTGCGACGCGCAAAATAGCGCGAGTGTAAACTGCGCAAAACAGTGCGACGCACAAAATATCCCGATTGTAAACTGCGCAAAACAGTGCAACACGCAAAATAGCGCGAGTGATAAAGTGGACAGGAGAGTGCGATGTGCAACATAGCGCGAGTGATAAACTGCAGAAAATAGTACGAGGCGCAAAATAGCGCGAGTGATAAATTGCACAAAATAGTGCGACGCGCAAAATAGCGCAAGTGTAAACTGCGCAAAATAGCGCGAGTGTAAATAGCGCAAAACAGTCCGAGGCGCAAAATAGCGCGAGTGTAAACTGCGCAAAACAGTGCGACGCGCAAAATAGTGCGAGTGATAAATTGCACAAAAGAGTGAGATGCCCAAAATAGCGCGAGTGTAAAATGCACCAAACATTGCGACGCGCAAAATAGCGTGAGTGTAAACTGCGCAAAACAGTGCGACGCGCAAAATTGCGCGAGTGTGAACAGCGCAAAACAGTGCGTGGCGCAAAATAGCGCGAGTGTAAACCGCGCAAAACAGTGCGACCCGCAAAATAGCGAGATTGTAAACTGCACAAAACAGAGCGACGCGCAAAATTACGCGAGTGATAAAGTGCACAAAAGAGTGCGATGTGCAATATAGCGCGTGTGATAAACTGCACAAAACAGTACGGGGAGCAAAATTGTGCGAGTGATAAACTGCACAAAACAGTGTGACGCGCAAAATAGCGCGAGTGATAAACTGCACAAAACAGTGCGACGCGCAAAATAGCGCGAGTGTAAACTGCGCAAAACAGTGCGACCCGCAAAATAGCGCGATTGTAAACTGCGCAAAACAGTGCGACGCGCAAAATAGCGCGAGTGATAAGGTGCACAAAAGAGTACGATGCGCAACATAGCGCGAGTGATAAACTGCACAAAACAGTATAGCGCGAGTGATAAACTGCACAAAACAGTGGGACGCGCAAAAATGCGCGATTGTAAACTGCCCAAAACAGTACGACGCGCAAAATAGCGCAAGTGTAAACAGCGCAAAATAGTGCGTGGCGCAAAATAGCGCGAGTGTAAACTGCGCAAAACAGTGCAACGCGCAAAATAGCCCGTTTGTAAACTGCGCAAAACAGTGCGAGGCGCAAAATAGCGCGAGTGTAAAATGCGCAAAACAGTGCGACGCGCAAAATAGCGCGAGTGTAAACTGCGCAAAATAGTGCGACGCGCATAATAGCGCGATTGTAGACTACGCAAAACAGTGCGATGCGCAACATAGCGCTTGTGATAAACTGCACAAAACAGTACGAGGCGCAAAATAGCGCGAGTGATAAACTGCACAAAATAGTGCGACGCGCAAAATAGCGCGAGTGTAAACTGGGCAAAACAGTGCGACGCGCAAAATAGCGCAAGTGTAAACTGCGCAAAACAGTGCGACGCGCAAAATAGCGCGAGTGTAAACTGCGCAAAACAGTGCGACGCACAAAATATCCCGATTGTAAACTGCGCAAAACAGTGCAACGCGCAAAATAGCGCGAGTGATAAAGTGGACAGGAGAGTGCGATGTGCAACATAGCGCGAGTGATAAACTGCAGAAAATAGTACGAGGCGCAAAATAGCGCGAGTGATAAATTGCACAAAATAGTGCGACGCGCAAAATAGCGCAAGTGTAAACTGCGCAAAATAGCGCGAGTGTAAATAGCGCAAAACAGTCCGAGGCGCAAAATAGCGCGAGTGTAAACTGCGCAAAACAGTGCGACGCGCAAAATAGTGCGAGTGATAAATTGCACAAAAGAGTGAGATGCCCAAAATAGCGCGAGTGTAAAATGCACCAAACATTGCGACGCGCAAAATAGCGTGAGTGTAAACTGCGCAAAACAGTGCGACGCGCAAAATTGCGCGAGTGTGAACAGCGCAAAACAGTGCATGGCGCAAAATAGCGCGAGTGTAAACCGCGCAAAACAGTGCGACCCGCAAAATAGCGAGATTGTAAACTGCACAAAACAGAGCGACGCGCAAAATTACGCGAGTGATAAAGTGCACAAAAGAGTGCGATGTGCAATATAGCGCGTGTGATAAACTGCACAAAACAGTACGGGGAGCAAAATTGTGCGAGTGATAAACTGCACAAAACTGCGTGACGCGCAAAATAGCGCGAGTGTAAACTGTGCAAAACAGTGCGACGCGCAAAATAGTGCGAGTGTAAACTGCGCAAAACAGTGCGACCCGCAAAATAGCGCGATTGTAAACTGCACAAAACAGTGCGACGCGCAAAATAGCGCGAGTGATAAAGTGCACAAAAGAGTGCGATGCGCAACATCGTGCGAGTGATAAACTGCACAAAACAGTACGAGGCACAAAATAGCGCGAGTGATAAACTGCACAAATCAGTGGGACACGCAAAAATGCGCGATTGTAAACTGCGCAAAACTGTGCGACGCGCAAAATAGCGCGAGTGTAAACAACGCAAAACAGTGCGTGGTGCAAAATAGCGCGAGTGTAAACTGCGCAAAACAGTGCAACGCGCAAAATAGCCCGTTTGTAAACTGCGCAAAACAGTGCAACGCGCAAAATACCGCGAGTGATAAAGTGCACAGAAGAGTGCGATGCGCAACATAGCGCGAGTGATAAACTGCACAAAATAGTACGAGGCGCAAAATAGCGCGAGTGATAAACTGCACAAAACAGTGCGACGCGCAAAATAGCGCGAGTGTAAACTGCGCAAAACAGTGCGAGGCGCAAAATAGCGCGAGTGTAAACTGCGCAAAACAGTGCGACGCGCAAAATAGCGCGAGTGTAAACTGCGCAAAACAGTGCGACGCTCAAAATAGAGCGAGTGATAAATTGCAGAAAAGAGTGCGATGCGCCAAATAGCCCGAGTGTAAAATGCACCAAACATTGCGACGCGCAAAATAGCGCGAGTGTAAACAACGCAAAACAGTGCGTGGCGCAAAATAGCGCGAGTGTAAATTGCGCAAAACAGTGCGACGCGCAAAATAGCCCGTTTGTAAACTGCGCAAAACAGTGCAATGCGCAAAATAGCACGAGTGATAAAGTGTACAGAAGAGTGCGATGCGCAACATAGCGCGAGTGATAAACTGCACAAAACTGCGTGACGCGCAAAATAGCACGAGTGTAAACTGCGCAAAATAGCGCGAGTGATAAACTGCACAAAACAGTGCGACGAGCAAAATAGCGCGAGTGTAAACAGCGCAAAACAGTGCGAGGCGTAAAATAGCGCGAGTGTAAACTGCGCAAAACTGTTGCGACGCCAAAATAGCGCGATTGTAGACTGCACAAAATAGTGCGACGTGCAAAATTACGCGAGTGATAAAGTGCACAAAAGAGTGCGATGTGCAATATAGCGCGAGTGATAAACTGCAAAAAACAGTACGGGGCGCAAAATAGCGCGAGTGATAAACTGCCCAAAACAGTGCGATGCGCAAAATAGCGCGAGTGATAAATTGCGCAAAACGGTGCGACCCGCAAAGTAGCGCGATTGTAAACTGCGCAAAATAGTGCGACGCGCAAAATAGTGCGAGTGATAAAGTGCACAAAAGAGTGCGATGCGCAACATAGTGCGAGGGATAAACTGCACAAAATAGTACGAGGCACAAAATAGCGCGAGTGATAAACTGCACAAATCAGTGGGACAGGCAAAAATGCGCGATTGTAAACTTCGCAAAACTGTGCGACGCGTAAAATAGCGCGAGTGTAAACAACGCAAAACAGTGCGTGGCGCAAAATAGCGCGAGTGTAAACTGCGCAAAACAGTGCGACGCGCAAAATAGCCCGTTTGTAAACTGCGCAAAACAGTGCAATGCGCAAAATAGCGCGAGTGATAAAGTGCACAGAAGAGTGCGATGCGCAACATAGCGCGAGTGATAAACTGCACAAAATAGTACGAGGCGCAAAATAGTGCGAGTGATAAACTGCACAAAACAGTGCGACGCGCAAAATAGCGCGAGTGTAAACAGCGCAAAACAGTGCGAGGCGTAAAATAGCGCGAGTGTAAACTGCGCAAAACTGTGCGACGCGTAAAATAGCGCGATTGTAGACTGCGCAAAATAGTGCGACGTGCAAAATTACGCGAGTGATAAAGTGCACAAAAGAGTGCGATGTGCAATATAGCGCGAGTGATAAACTGCACAAAACAGTACGGGGAGCAAAATTGCGCTAGTGATAAACTGCACAAAACAGTGTGACGCGCAAAATAGCGCGAGTGTAAACTGTGCAAAACAGTGCGACGCGCAAAATAGTGCGTGTGTAAACTGCGCAAAACAGTGTGACCCGCAAAATAGGGCGATTGTAAACTGCAACAAAACAGTGCGACGCTCAAAATAGCGCGAGTGATAAAGTGCACAAAAGAGTGCGATACGCAACATAGCGCGAGTGATAAACAGCACAAACAGTGCGACGCGCAAAATAGCGCGAGTGTAAACTGCGCAAAACAGTGCGACAGGCAAAATAGCGCGATTGTAAACTGCGCAAAACAGTACGACGCGCAAAATAACCCGATTGTAAACTGCGCAAAACTGTGCGACGCGCAAAATAGCGTGAGTGATAAAGTGTACAAAAGAGTGCGATGCGCAACATAGCGCGAGTGATAAACTGCACAAAACAGTACGAGGCGCAAAATAGCGCGAGTGATAAACTGCCCAAAACAGTGCGATGCGCAAAATAGCGCGAGTGATAAATTGCGCAAAACGGTGCGACCCGCAAAGTAGCGCGATTGTAAACTGCGCAAAATAGTGCGACGCACAAAATAGTGCGAGTGATAAAGTGCACAAAAGAGTGCGATGCGCAACATAGTGCGAGGGATAAACTGCACAAAATAGTACGAGGCACAAAATAGCGCGAGTGATAAACTGCACAAATCAGTGGGACAGGCAAAAATGCGCGATTGTAAACTTCGCAAAACTGTGCGACGCGTAAAATAGCGCGAGTGTAAACAACGCAAAACAGTGCGTGGCGCAAAATAGCGCGAGTGTAAACTGCGCAAAACAGTGCGACGCGCAAAATAGCCCGTTTGTAAACTGCGCAAAACAGTGCAATGCGCAAAATAGCGCGAGTGATAAAGTGCACAGAAGAGTGCGATGCGCAACATAGCGCGAGTGATAAACTGCACAAAATAGTACGAGGCGCAAAATAGTGCGAGTGATAAACTGCACAAAACAGTGCGACGCGCAAAATAGCGCGAGTGTAAACAGCGCAAAACAGTGCGAGGCGTAAAATAGCGCGAGTGTAAACTGCGCAAAACTGTGCGACGCGTAAAATAGCGCGATTGTAGACTGCGCAAAATAGTGCGACGTGCAAAATTACGCGAGTGATAAAGTGCACAAAAGAGTGCGATGTGCAATATAGCGCGAGTGATAAACTGCACAAAACAGTACGGGGAGCAAAATTGCGCTAGTGATAAACTGCACAAAACAGTGTGACGCGCAAAATAGCGCGAGTGTAAACTGTGCAAAACAGTGCGACGCGCAAAATAGTGCGTGTGTAAACTGCGCAAAACAGTGTGACCCGCAAAATAGGGCGATTGTAAACTGCACAAAACAGTGCGACGCTCAAAATAGCGCGAGTGATAAAGTGCACAAAAGAGTGCGATACGCAACATAGCGCGAGTGATAAACAGCACAAACAGTGCGACGCGCAAAATAGCGCGAGTGTAAACTGCGCAAAACAGTGCGACAGGCAAAATAGCGCGATTGTAAACTGCGCAAAACAGTACGACGCGCAAAATAACCCGATTGTAAACTGCGCAAAACTGTGCGACGCGCAAAATAGCGTGAGTGATAAACTGTACAAAAGAGTGCAATGCGCAACATAGCACGAGTGATAAACTGCACAAAATAGTATGGGGCACAAAATAGCGCGAGTGATAAACTGCGCAAAACAGTGCGACGCGCAAAATAGCGCGAGTCGTAACTGCGCAAAACGGTGCGACACGCAAAATAGCGCGATTGTAAACTGCGCAAAACAGTGCGACGCGCAAAATAGCGTGAGTGATAAAGTGCACAAAAGAGTACGATGCGCAACATAGTGCGAGTGATAAACTGCACAAAACAGTACGAGACACAAAATAGCGCGAGTGATAAACTGCACAAATCAGTGCGACGCGCAAAATAGCGCGAGTGTAAACTGGGCAAAAGAGTGCGACACGCAGAATAGCGCGAGTGTAAACTGCGCAAAACAGTGTGACGCGCAAAATAGCACGAGTGTAAACTGCGCAAAACAATGCGACGCACAAAATAGCCTGATTGTAAACTGCGCAAAACAGTGCAACGCGCAAAATAGCGCGAGTGATAAAGTGGACAGGAGAGTGTGATGCGCAACATAGCGCGAGTGATAAACTGCAGAAAATAGTACGAGGCGCAAAATAGCGCGAGTGATAAATTGCACAAAACAGTGCGACGCGCAAAATAGCGCGAGTGTAAACTGCACAAAACAGTGCGACGCGCAAAATAGCGCGAGTGTGAACAGCGCAAAACAGTCCGAGGCGCAAAATTGCACGAGTGTAAACTGCGCAAAACAGTGCGACGCGCAAAATAGTGCGAGTGATAAATTGCACAAAAGAGTGCGATGCGCAAAATAGCCCGAGTGTAAAATGCACCAAACATTGCGACGCGCAAAATAGCGCGAGTGTAAACTGCGCAAAACAGTGCGACGCGCAAAATAGCGCGAGTGTAAACAGCGCAAAACAGTGCGAGGCGCAAAATAGCGCGAGTGTAAACTGCGCAAAACAGTGCGACGCGCAAAATAGCGCGATTGTAGACTGCGCAAAATAGTGCGATGCGCAAAATTACGCGAGTGATAAAGTGCACAAAAGGGTGCGATGTGCAATATAGCGCGAGTGATAAACTGCACAAAACAGTACGGGGAGCAAAATTGCGCTAGTGATAAACTGCACAAAACAGTGTGACGCGCAAAATAGCGCGAGTGTAAACTGTGCAAAACAGTGCGACGCGCAAAATAGTGCGTGTGTAAACTGCGCAAAACAGTGTGACCCGCAAAATAGGGCGATTGTAAACTGCACAAAACAGTGCGACGCTCAAAATAGCGCGAGTGATAAAGTGCACAAAAGAGTGCGATACGCAACATAGCGCGAGTGATAAACAGCACAAACAGTGCGACGCGCAAAATAGCGCGAGTGTAAACTGAGCAAAACAGTGCGACAGGCAAAATAGCGCGATTGTAAATAGCGCAAAACAGTACGACGTGCAAAATAGCGCGATTGTAAACTACGCAAAACGGTGCGACGCGCAAAATAGCCCGAGTGATAAAGTGTACAAAAGAGTGCGATGCGCAACATAGCGCGAGTGATAAACGGCACAAAACAGTACGGGGCGCAAAATAGCGCGAGTGATAAACTGCCCAAAACAGTGCGACGCGCAAAATAGCGCGAGTGATAAATTGCGCAAAACGGTGCGACCCGCAAAGTAGCGCGATTGTAAACTGCGCAAAATAGTGCGACGCGCAAAATAGTGCGAGTGATAAAGTGCACAAAAGAGTGCGATGCGCAACATAGTGCGAGTGATAAACTGCACAAAACAGTACGAGGCACAAAATAGCGCGAGTGATAAACTCCACAAATCAGTGGGACAGGCAAAAATGCGCGATTGTAAACTTCGCAAAACTGTGCGACGCGCAAAATAGCGTGAGTGTAAACAACGCAAAACAGTGCGTGGCGCAAAATAGCGCGAGTGTAAACAACGCAAAACAGTGCGACGCGCAAAATAGCCCGTTTGTAAACTGCGCAAAACAGTGCAATGCGCAAAATAGCGCGAGTGATAAAGTGCACAGAAGAGTGCGATGCGTAACATAGCGCGAGTGATAAACTGCACAAAATAGTACGAGGCGCAAAATAGTGCGACTGATAAACTGCACAAAACAGCGCGACGCGCAAAATAGCGCGAGTGTAAACAGCGCAAAACGGTGCGAGGCGTAAAATAGCGCGAGTGTAAACTGCGCAAAACTGTGCGACGCGCAAAATAGTGCGATTGTAGACTGCGCAAAATAGTGCGACGTGCAAAATTACGCGAGTGATAAAGTGCACAAAAGAGTGCGATGTGCAATATAGCGCGAGTGATAAACTGCACAAAACAGTACGGGGAGCAAAATTGCGCTAGTGATAAACTGCACAAAACAGTGTGACGCGCAAAATAGCGCGAGTGTAAACTGTGCAAAACAATGCGACGCGCAAAATAGTGCGAGTGTAAACTGCGCAAAACAGTGTGACCCGCAAAATAGGGCGATTGTAAACTGCACTAAACAGTGCGACGCTCAAAATAGCGCGAGTGATAAAGTGCACAAAAGAGTGCGATGCGCAACATAGCGCGAGTGATAAACAGCACAAACAGTGTGACGCGCAAAATAGCGCGAGTGTAAACTGCGCAAAACAGTGCGACAGGCAAAATAGCGTGATTGTAAATTGCGCAAAACAGTACGACGCGCAAAATAGCCCGATTGTAAACTGCGCAAAACAGTGCGACGCGCAAAATAGCGCGAGTGATAAAGTGTACAAAAGAGTGCAATGCGCAACATAGCGCGAGTGATAAACTGCACAAAACAGTACGGGGCACAAAATAGCGCGAGTGATAAACTGCGCAAAACAGTGCGACGCGCAAAATAGCGCGAGTCGTAACTGCGCAAAACGGTGCACCCCGCAAAATAGCGCGATTGTAAACTGCGCAAAACAGTGCGACGTGCAAAATAGCATGAGTGATAAAGTGCACAAAAGAGTACGATGCGCAACATAGTGCGAGTGATAAACTGCACAAAACAGTACGAGACACAAAATAGCACGAGTGATAAACTGTACAAATAAGTGGGACACGCAAAAATGCGCGATTGTAAACTACGCAAAACTGTGCGACGTGCAAAATAGCGCGAGTGTAAACAACGCAAAACAGTGCGTGGCGCAAAATAGCGCGAGTGTAAACTGCGCAAAACAGTGCGATGCGCAAAATAGCCCTTTGTAAACTGCCCAAAACAGTGCAACGCGCAAAATAGCGCGAGTGATAAAGTTTACAGAAGAGTGCGATGCGCAACATAGCGCGAGTGATAAACTGCACAAAATAGTACGAGGCGCAAAATAGCGCGAGGGATAAACTGCACAAAACAGTGCGACGCGCAAAATAGCGCGAGTGTAAACTGCGCAAAACAGTGCGACGCGCAAAATAGCGCAAGTGTAAACTGCGCAAAACAGTGCGACGCGCAAAATAGGGCGAGTGATAAATTGCAGAAAAGAGTGCGATGCGCCAAATAGCCCGAGCGTAAAATGCACCAAGCATTGCGACGCGCAAAATAGCGCGAGTGTAAACTGCGCAAAACAGTGCGAGGCGCAAAATAGCGCGAGTGTAAAATGCGCAAAACAGTGCGACGCGCAAAATAGCGCGAGTTTAAACTGCGCAAAATAGTGCGATGCGCATAATAGCGCGATTGTAGACTACGCAAAACAGTGCGATGCGCAACATAGCGCTTGAGATAAACTGCACAAAACAGTACGAGGAGCAAAATAGCGCGAGTGATAAACTGCACAAAACAGTGCGACGCGCAAAATAGCGCGAGTGTAAACTGGGCAAAACAGTGCGACGCGCAAAATAGCGCGAGTGTAAACTGGGCAAAACAGTGCGACGCGCAAAATAGCGCAAGTGTAAACTGCGCAAAACAGTGCGACGCACAAAATAGCCCGATTGTAAACTGCGCAAAACAGTGCAACGCGCAAAATAGCGCGAGTGATAAAGTGGACAGGAGAGTGCGATGCGCAACATAGCGCGAGTGATAAACTGCAGAAAATAGTACGAGGCGCAAAATAGCGCGAGTGATAAATTGCACAAAATAGTGCGACGCGCAAAATAGCGCGAGTGTAAACTGCGCAAAACAGTGCGACGCGCAAAATCGCGCGAGTGTAAATAGCGCAAAATAGTCCGCGGCGCAAAATAGCGCGAGTGTAAACTGCGCAAAACAGTGTGACGCGCAAAATAGTGCGAGTGATAAATTGCACAAAAGAGTGAGATGCGCAAAATAGCGCGAGTGTAAAATGCAGCCAACATTGCGAAGCGCAAAATAGCGCGAGTGTAAACTGCGCAAAACAGTGCGACGCGCAAAATAGCGCGAGTGTAAACAGCGCAAAACAGTGCGAGGCGCAAAATAGCGCGAGTGTAAACCGCGCAAAACAGTGCGACGCGCAAAATAGCGCATTGTAGACTGCGCAAAATAGTGCGACGCGCAAAATTACGCGAGTGATAAAGTGCACAAAAGAGTGCGATGTGCAATATAGCACGAGTGATAAACTGCACAAAACAGTACGGGGAGCAAGATTGTGCGAGTGATACACTGCACAAAACAGTGTGACGCGCAAAATAGCGCGAGTGTTAACTGTGCAAAACAGTGCGACAGGCAAAATAGCGCGATTGTAAACAGCGCAAAACAGTACGACGTGCAAAATAGCGCGATTGTAAACTACGCAAAACGGTGCGACGCGCAAAATAGCCCGAGTGATAAAGTGTACAAAAGAGTGCGATGCGCAACATAGCGCGAGTGATAAACTGCACAAAACAGTACGGGGCGCAAAATAGCGCGAGTGATAAACTGCGCAAAACAGTGCGACGCGCAAAATAGCTGTAGACACCCCATTTTTGACCGTCCTCAAGACTTGGACGTCACCGTTGGAACACTCGGTGATTATCCATGTTTGTGTTCGTTTGGAGTTCCCGGAGTTCTCGGCTCGCGCGCCTTGCCTCAGGACCTCCGAACTCGACCGTTTTGTGTCTGGTTTTGCACCAAACACTTGTGTTTTGCCTTGGAAAGGCAGGGAATGCTTTGTGAGGCATCCCCACACACCACCGGCTGTGGCTAGAGGCTACCGGTTGGCTGGTGTTGCCATCGGCACTTTATTGTGCCGACCGGCACTAAGTTTTGCCAAAATGGCACTCTTTGCCGGCCGGACACTGTGCAGTTGCTTTATGAGATATTTTCAGACAGCTGTATGGTTTTTGTTCCCCTCCATACACGTGTATGGAAGGATGACCCTCTTGGTTAGCTTAGCTTGTAAGCTTTGCAAGCTTTGCTTGCCTATAAGAGGACCACTCCTCTTCTTGGCTTAGGGTTACAAAATTTTAGACATTTTGGATAGACCAAGCTCTGGTTTTTAGGGTTAGGATAGATACACATCCTATCTCTCTTCTTCCTCCTTGTTTTGTACACTAGGTGTTTGTGTCATACTTTTGCTCACCAACACCTAGTGTTTCACCTTCCTTGGGTTCTTGAGGGTCCAGAGGTCTGTTGTGAAGCTTTGAAGCTGGTTTGGTGCTCAAGGAAGCCAACACATCATCTTTGTTGAAGAGGCTTCAAGGGTGAGACACTAACTCTCTTTTTACCCCATTTTTGCACCTTGTTTTTACCTAGTTTAAAACAGTTTTTGTGCTTAGTCTATAACACATAAAAGTTCTATTTTCTAGGCCTCTTTATTGTTTATCAAGAGTGTTTTGTGGTTTGAGCAAGTTTGACCACCCTTAGGCCTTGAAAAGGCCCTTCTTTGTGCTATTTTGTGAGAGATCCGAGACTTTGGTGTTAGGATCTCTTCACCACTGAAATCTTGAGGGATTTCAGTGGTGAAGATGATGCCTTAGAGTCTCAAGGAGGAGAGGGCCACCCCCTCTCCTTGATGTCCTTGAAAAGGGCAAGATTTGGCTTCTTGAGGGAGCTTGTGCTTAAGTGTGTGTTGAGCATGTTTGGTTTGTTTTTCATGCTTATATTGCCATGATATAACATGTTTCTAAGTTGGTTTAGGTCCCTTATGCATGCTTAGCATAGTTGCCTTGTAATGCCTTTTGATCCTCTAACATGCCTAGGTTGTATGCCTTAGTTTCTAGCATGTTTTAGGCTTGCATTTGTGAAGTTTTTGTGCTCATATTTCCATGTTTTAGGTCTGTCTCATGTTGTTTGAGTCAACCATAGCATGTTTAATATAGCCTCTTTGCATTGGGCTTGTTGGCCTTAAAAGCATGAGTGTGTAGCATGCCTTGCGTGCTTTGTTTTTGATGGTTGGGAACCACCTAGCATGCTATTTCAGTCCCTTTGGTGTGCTTGTATGCTTACCTTAGTTGCCTCTTTAATGCTTTGAAAGCATGTGTTGAATGCTCATGTTTTGGTCATGTTGCATGCCTTTGTGCTTAAGCCTCTTAGATGCCATCTAAGTAGCCATTTGGCTTTGTTTTAACATGCTAAAACTCTGTTTTAGGTTGCTCAATGCATGCCATATTTGTTTTGCATAAGTGTGGTTCAATGCCTCATTGACTTCCTTTGAACCTTAGGCCATTTGCATGCTTTGGTTTGGTCTACTTTGACTTGATTTGGCATCATGTTTTGCATGATTTTCAGAGCTTTACAATGTGTGCTCATTGCCCTTGTTTGGTATCTCCAAGTGTGCTTGGGGGTTGCCATGTTTATGCCTTGGGTTCGGACCATAACACTTGCATGTGTGTGTGTGTTTAGTCTCCATTTCTAGGCACTTTGGCCACTGATTTTAGGCCAATTAAGAGCAGCCTAATTCATGTTTTAGTCCACTCCATTGCTTGGTTTATATGCCTCTTCGCTTAGGTTGTATGCCTAACATGTTTAGCTTGCTTGCATTGTTCATGTTGCATGCTAGATAACATGCTTAGAGTTGCATTGCATAGGCATGCATGCTTGGCCTCTTGAGATGAAATGATAGACGTTGGGCACCCTTGTTTGCTTGTTTGCATTGCATGCATTTGAAATCAAAGTTGCATTCTTGGTTCTTTGGGCCATCATGCATGGAAATGCGCGACTGGTGGTCCGGGAATCGAGGCACATGTCCCCTTGAGTCACAAACATGATAGGGAGTGTGTTTGGTGCATAAATGGCTTGAATTGTGTTGCCAGGCAAGTTTTGTCCGCTGCTGCTGTGAGTTGCAGGTTTTGCAGGCATTCTGTGCCGGCCGGCACTTTTTAGTGCCGATCGGCAGTCAATCGGCAGCCGATGGGTGAATTCAGTGCCGGTGGCCACATCCTTCAGCCGGTGGTGTTCTGCCCCAGCCGGTGGTGATCTCCAGTGCTCTGAGGAGTAGTCCTGAGACTTTGTCAATCTTCAGAGGAGGATAGCAGGGAAAACAGAGGCACACTTGCATGGCAGTGCGATTCCGAGCCAGTCCCAAGCGCGCGTTGCAATTGGCCCTCATCCCGAGGCGATTTACTGCTTTAATTAGATTAATTATTTATTTGATTAATTTAGTTAATTTGTAATAGTTAATTAGCTTGTGTAGTTAATTGATTTGTATATTCTTTTGGTCCCTCCGAGTGAGGGCTAATTTGTAATAAGTGTGTGTGAGTGGGTGTATGTCTTCCAATCCCCATTTCTTTCTATCCCTTTTATTTACCCGCTTATGTTGGTAGATTAGGGCACGCTTATTTTAGCATACCTTATGCAATGCATGCGTGCATTCATGCATTTGTTTACATGCACCGGGCTCGGTACATCATACAAACTGCATTGTATTTTCAATTCCAAATTGAATACGTGCTATTTGATAGCATTTCACATGTCATTTTAGGGTTAGCCGAGCCTACTCTAGATTGCATTTTTGTATGCGTTGCATTAGCCATTTAACATGATCTAGGTCATGCATGTTTGCTAACCGGTTTCTTGTTTTGGCACGGAGTACGATGTAAGTCTTTACGCTTTAGCATATCGCATGCGTGTGAATGTTGCCATGACAGTATGCTTGCCATGCGGCTAAGTGCTTACATGATAAACTGTTTGAATGCCTGTGGGTGGAGGTTGGATTGCGTGAGTTGGAACGACTCATTGAAATTCGTATTTTAGCCTACTTGCGAGTAGCAAAAACCAACACGTTTTTCGAGACAAAACGGATATGCAATGCTTGCTCCCAAGTTAGGCAATCTAGTCTATACTTTTGTGTTGTGCGCATCACATAGTGATTCTAGGCTAATAACCGGAATAAGAACGCATAAAGTTTTCAAAAACGGATATCATGGTTAGTAGAGGCCGGTTTTCGGACCGGGCGAGAGGGGGTGCTCATAGCTGACCTTCTCCAATCGTACCCAAGCTCCCGAGCCAAGTCACTTTGGTTATGACGGACACGTGGCCTTCGGCACCGAGTCAGGGTTTCCTAAATTTCCCATTTTAAAAAATATTTAGGTGGCGACTCTGTATCTGGCAAAGCAGTCCATGTTTGGCACTACTTTTCAAAAATCTGTTTTTCTCAAAACGATTTGCCAGAGTTGGACTCTTTGGTTCAGATTACGAACCGCAACAAACAAAAGGGAGTCCGAACTGTAGTGGGCCCGCAAAAACGAGCGGAACGGGAGCTCATCCCTCCCGGGGCGTTCGGGGGACGTCTACAATAGCATGAGTGATAAACTGCGCAAAACGGTGCGACGGAGCTCATGTAGCCATAGAGGGTGGCCAGAGCCGCGCCACCCCAATCAAAATGCAAAATATCTCTGACGTCCACCAGTGCGTTGAGTAGGCAGAGCGGCACTGTGTTCGCTCGATCGGCGAAAATCGTCGTCCCGAACAGGAACATCAAGAAGCCACGCGCGTATCTATCCACGGCCTCCTGAGTCATCGGGGCCGCATCGACGAGGAGGGGCTGCACCCGAAACTGCACCTCAAACCAAGAATACCGGACGAAGTCGGGGCGCGCGAGAGGTGGTGCCGTGCCAAGCAGATAAGTCTGAGCGGCGATCCACTCATCCATGTCGGTATCAAAGGGGATCGGATCACCCCCTACCCCAATGCCGGTGAGCATCGAGAAATCGTGTGGGGTCATCGTCATGTCCCCGATCGCGGATAGGTGAAATGAATCGGTGGTGTCCCACCACCTCTCTGCCAGAGCGGCAAGAAGAGGCCTGCAAGCGGTGAGTCTGGTCAGCCCTCTGCAGAAAGGGCCGAAGCCGGCCTGGTCCACGATGCGCCGAACTGCGTCGGGTAGCTCGGCATACCAATCGCGAGCGGCGACGTTCCCATACCCGCGGATGGCATGAGAGTCTCCCTGTTTTTCAAACAAGTAATTGCGAAGCAATATGAATTATACGGTTTCGAAGAAACAGTCAAAATCAGTGCAAAAGTGGCATGCATGCAAGCTTTCAGATTGTAAATATGGTGCATGTGTGCACATTTTTCAGATTCAAGCAGATATCAGGTTTCAGTATACTAGTAGGTGGACTACGGCCTGCGATATGTCAGTGCCCCATGCGGGTTGATATAAACATAGCATGTGTGCGTGTTTTTCAGATTCAAGTACATACCGGGTGCCGGTGTGTTTTCAGTGAACTACGGCGTGGAATGTGTCTGCGTGTTTGGTTGGTTCAATACAGATAGATATAGCATGCGTGCAAACTTTTCAGATTCAAATAAGTACCGGGTGTCGGTGAGTTTGCAGTGAAATACGGTGTGCCGCGTGTTTGAGTGCTTGAGGCTAGTGCAGTGTGTGTGCATGTGTTCGTCTCAAACAGATATCAGTTGTGAGTTTGTCTACGATCAACTAAAGTACAGTGTATCAGAGCTAAGCAATTAAGGGTTGTAATCAGCTATGGCAGTTGACAGTTTACAGTTCTACATTGCAGAAAGTAAAGCAGAGCGGAAAGGGTTACCTTGGAAGCACCGAATGAGAGGTGAGAGGCAGGCTCGCGTAACAGAAGCTCCGGGTCCAGTGCCCTGTCGAAGCTGCGGAAGTGGCGAAGCCTATCCGGTGGTAGCACGTGAATGGCCGGACGGTAGGTCACCGGGTCGAATGGGCGCTCGCTCAACGGGAGGAGCTCAACCCCGGGATCCATCTCGTGATCCGGGGGAGTCCCGACAGGTGGAACATCGTCAGCCATGGAAATGGTAGCGAGAAAATGACCGGAAAGGAAAACCGGGTCGGAATGTGAAAAGTCAACCGGAAGGTCAACCCCGAGCAGGTGGAAAATGGCCGGAAAGGCCGGAAGATGAAATGGCACGAGAATATAGAGAAAATCGAGGGGAACAAGTCCCGAAAAAGCGAAAAGAGCAAAGGATGCACCGAAACGAGATTTCGATCGGGTGGAAATGTCCGAAACGCGAAGAATATCGCGAATCCGACGGTAAAACAAGCGTGAAACGCGAGGAAATCGACGAAAAATCGAGAGAACAAAGCTCTAGAGAGAGAGAGTGAAGGATTTCGGCGGAAGAGGAAGTGGAAAATAGGGTTTAGAAACCCTATTTTATAAAACCCGAGGCGAAATGGCAGAACTGCCCCCGATCAGGCATTTTCTGCCGGTCGGCACTACTTTGTGCCGGTCGGCACAATATTGTGCCGGTGGAGTTTTCCATCAGCCGGTGGCCAGCCGATGACCACCTAGCCCAGCCGGTGGTGTTCCCAAGGCCTTGTTTAGGCAAGATGAGGGGTTTTGGGTCTTCATAGCTCAAGAAAGTGCAAGAAAGTACATCTCTGACGCTCAACCGGCCTCCGTTTTGACCTCGGACAGTGTCTTCTGTGTGTGGCACTCAAGTTCATGCGATGACTGTATCCTTTTGTCTTTTATGAGATTCAAAAGTTGCCCCGCGCGCATTGTACGCATTCATCACACTCTCCGGTGCGCCGCCTCGCGCCGTCTCGCACGTCCCTTGCGACCTGCGTTGTTTTCCATTCAATGAGGTATGCGTGCCTCATCTTGCATTTCATTGCATCTCGAGGCGCGTATGCCTCGTTTTGCACTTCATTTTCCATCAAATGAGGTATGCGTGCCTCATCTTGCATTTCATTGCATCTCGAGGCGCGTATGCCTCGTTTTGCACTTCATTTTCCATCAAATGAGGTATGCGTGCCTCATTTCGCATTTCATTGCATCTCGAGGCGCGTATGCCTCGTTTTGCACTTCATTTTCCATCAAATGAGGTATGCGTGCCTCATTTCGCATTTCATTACATCTCGAGGAGCGCATGCCTCGTTTTGCACTTCATTTCAAATGAGGTATGCGTGCCTCATTTCGCATTTCATCGCATTTCGAGGTACGCGTGCCTCGTTTTGCATTCCATTTTCCGTCCGATGAGGTATGCGTGCCTCATCTTGAGTTTCATCGCATTTCGAGGTATGCGTGCCTCGTTTTGCATTTCATTTCACACCAATGAGGTATACGCGCCTCATGATTCATTTCATCCTCACTTGCATTGTTTTGCATCCCTTGTGGCACGTGTGTCACATTCGCACAGTTGCCCCACCCAGGGTCCGGCGGGACCAAAAACACGCACGGTCTGGCGAGACCTTAAACCCGCTTGGTTGCATTATCATGCATTTTTATTATGAGCATTGTCATGCATTTTCATAAAATAAAAAAACAAAAAACATCATGCATCATATGCATTTCAAAAAACGAAACCATCATGCATCACTTGCATTTTCAAAAGACAAAAAAAAAAACGTGCATTGTCATGCATACATTTTGCATCCCGGTCTAGGAGACCTTAAATCCTCTGGAGGTGCAATTCCTTCGGTGTTTGTCGTGCCCGAACGACTTCCGTGCTTGCGGTGAGTTCCTAGGAGACCAACGGGGACGGTTGAAACTAGAGTTCGAACGGCTCATGCCTAGAACGCAAAGGTTCGGGATTTCCGAGGCTAAAGTCTGGTTTAAATACCCAGGGGGTGTACCCTCGGCTTGAAACCTGTATGGAAGCCCCATAGGTTGAGGTAGTGTGTTTACGCCTCAATTCTGGATACTAAACCAACCTAGTATACCATCCCGTTGGAGGAATAGGGAAAACTGCGATCATGGTCATTGCATCATCTGCATTGTCATGCATTTCATCCATTACATATTTGTAGATATTGCATTGTAGGTTGCATGCATCCACTGCATTGCCCCCATTTATGGCTTGCGCCTTTCCTTGTCAAGCTTGGTCTGGTATGTGCCTATACTTTTCACGTCGAAGCATAGTTATGCTTGTGTATCGCGCCTATTCCACGATGGTATGTGGTTTGAGGTTGCGGCACCCTTTTCTGTGTTAGACATGGCTTGTATGCGTGCATGCCTTTCCTAGGCGAGACTGGGTTTGGCTTGCGTGCCATATCCATTGTATCCATTCCATTGCATGCATCCATTGCATCATTTTCTATCTATGGCTTGCGCCTTTACTTGTCAAGCTTGGTCTGGTATGTGCCTATACTTTTCACGTCAAAGCACAGTTCTGTATGCAGAAGTTCTGTGTTAGACATGGCTTGTATGCGTGCATGCCTTTCCTAGGCAAGATACGGTTTGGCCCGCGCGCCATATCCATTGTATATATTACATTGTAGTGTAATTGTTGCATCCTACATTAGGATCATTGTCCACTCATCAGCGGGTCGTTTCCCCACTTATGTCAACCCACCCAATACTTGTTCTTGTGTTCGTGCGTATTACTCATAGATCAGACATCGTTCTATGGGACATGGACTTGTTACCTCCATCAATCTATCTGACATTTGTGTGGTTTTGAACCGCTCATGATTGGATCATGATTCAATTGCATTGCATATTTACATTGCATATTATTTGCATTGTTTATATTTGTTTTTAGTTTTGCATATCATTTGCATTACATTTAGATTCAATTGCATATCATTTTGCATTCATTTTGCATGATTTGCATGTTGCTAACGATATTGTACCTGTTAAGTTTGTTTTCTTTTCAGGCACGATATTGTATGTACGGTTCATTTGAAGCTGGCATGACCAGACGAACCACACAGGTATTGTATCCTCCGAGTGAGACGTATTGAGAATTGCATAATTCTCTTACACCCTTTCTGCATTGTGTTGTAGTTTGGAGTTTTCTAGCTTAAAACTGTTGCATGCGTGCTTCGTTACAGCTTTCTTTGCATGATCATAAGTTATGCCCGGCTTCTTGCATTTTCAGTTGCATTTTGCCCCTGCCTTCGGGCGCATATCTTACTTGTCTTGCATGTTTGTCTAAGTCTTCGGCCTCGTCAAAAATGGGTCGTCTCTGGGCTTTGACATTCACTCCCGTCATTCTTATGACTTTCGAGTTCTGTCAAAGAGGGGCAACTGTAGACACCCCATTTTTGACCGTCCTCAAGACTTGGACGTCACCATTGGAACACTCGGTGATTATCCATGTTTGTGTTCGTTTGGAGTTCCCGGAGTTCTCGGCTCGCGCTCCTTGCCTCAGGACCTCCGAACTCGACCGTTTTGTGTCTGGTTTTGCACCAAACACTTGTGTTTTGCCTTGGAAGGGCAGGGACTACTTTGTGAGGCATCCCCACACACCACCGGCTGTGGCTAGAGGCCACCGGTTGGCTGGTGTTGCCATCGGCACTTTATTGTGCCGACCGGCACTCTTTTGTGCCGACCGGCACTAAGTTTTGCCAAAATGGCACTCTTTGCCGGCCGGACACTGTGCAGTTGCTTTATGAGATATTTTCAGACAGCTCTATGGTTTTTGTTCCCCTCCATACACGTGTATGGAAGGATGACCCTCTTGGTTAGCTTAGCTTGTAAGCTTTGCAAGCTTTGCTTGCCTATAAGAGGACCACTCCTCTTCTTGGCTTAGGGTTACAAAATTGTAGACATTTTGGACAGACCAAGCTCTGGTTTTTAGGGTTAGGATAGATACACATCCTATCTCTCTTCTTCCTCCTTGTTTTGTACACTAGGTGTTTGTGTCATACTTTTGCTCACCAACACCTAGTGTTTCACCTTCCTTGGGTTCTTGAGGGTCCAGAGGTCTGTTGTGAAGCTTTGAAGCTGGTTTGGTGCTCAAGGAAGCCAACACATCATCTTTGTTGAAGAGGCTTCAAGGGTGAGACACTAACTCTCTTTTTACCCCATTTTTGCACCTTGTTTTTACCTAATTTAAAACAATTTTTGTGCTTAGTCTATAACACATAAAAGTTCTATTTTCTAGGCCTCTTTATTGTTTATCAAGAGTGTTTTGTGGTTTGAGCAAGTTTGACCACCCTTAGGCCTTGAAAAGGCCCTTCTTTGTGCTATTTTGTGAGAGATCCGAGACTTTGGTGTTAGGATCTCTTCACCACTGAAATCTTGAGGGATTTCAGTGGTGAAGATGATGCCTTAGAGTCTCAAGGAGGAGAGGGCCACCCCCTCTCCTTGATGTCCTTGAAAAGGGCAAGATTTGGCTTCTTGAGGGAGCTTGTGCTTAAGTGTGTGTTGAGCATGTTTGGTTTGTTTTTCATGCTTATATTGCCATGATATAACATGTTTCTAAGTTGGTTTAGGTCCCTTATGCATGCTTAGCATAGTTGCCTTGTAATGCCTTTTGATCCTCTAACATGCCTAGGTTGTATGCCTTAGTTTCTAGCATGTTTTAGGCTTGCATTTGTGAAGTTTTTGTGCTCATATTTCCATGTTTTAGGTCTGTCTCATGTTGTTTGAGTCAACCATAGCATGTTTAATATAGCCTCTTTGCATTGGGCTTGTTGGCCTTAAAAGCATGAGTGTGTAGCATGCCTTGCGTGCTTTGTTTTTGATGGTTGGGAACCACCTAGCATGCTATTTCAGTCCCTTTGGTGTGCTTGTATGCTTACCTTAGTTGCCTCTTTAATGCTTTGAAAGCATGTGTTGAATGCTCCATGTTTTGGTCATGTTGCATGCCTTTGTGCTTAAGCCTCTTAGATGCCATCTAAGTAGCCATTTGGCTTTGTTTTAACATGCTAAAACTCTGTTTTAGGTTGCTCAATGCATGCCATATTTGTTTTGCATAAGTGTGGTTCAATGCCTCATTGACTTCCTTTGAACCTTAGGCCATTTGCATGCTTTGGTTTGGTCTACTTTGACTTGATTTGGCATCATGTTTTGCATGATTTTCAGAGCTTTACAATGTGTGCTCATTGCCCTTGTTTGGTATCTCCAAGTGTGCTTGGGGGTTGCCATGTTTATGCCTTGGGTTCGGACCATAACACTTGCATGTGTGTGTGTTTAGTCTCCATTTCTAGGCACTTTGGCCACTGATTTTAGGCCAATTAGGAGCAGCCTAATTCATGTTTTAGTCCACTCCATTGCTTGGTTTATATGCCTCTTTGCTTAGGTTGTATGCCTAACATGTTTAGCTTGCTTGCATTGTTCATGTTGCATGCTAGATAACATGCTTAGAGTTGCATTGCATAGGCATGCATGCTTGGCCTCTTGAGATGAAAATGATAGAGGTTGGGCACCCTTGTTTGCTTGTTTGCATTGCATGCATTTGAAATCAAAGTTGCATTCTTGGTTCTTTGGGCCATCATGCATGGAAATGCGCGACTGGTGGTCCGGGAATCGAGGCACATGTCCCCTTGAGTCACAAACATGATAGGGAGTGTGTTTGGTGCATAAATGGCTTGAATTGTGTTGCCATGCAAGTTTTGTCCGCTGCTGCTGTGAGTTGCAGGTTTTGCAGGAATTCTGTGCCGGCCGGCACTTTTTAGTGCCGATCGGCAGTCAATCGGCAGCCGATGGGTGAATTCAGTGCCGGTGGCCACATCCTTCAGCCGGTGGTGTTCTGCCCCAGCCGGTGGTGATCTCCAGTGCTCTGAGGAGTAGTCCTGAGACTTTGTCAATCTTCAGAGGAGGATAGCAGGGAAAACAGAGGCACACTTGCATGGCAGTGCGATTCCGAGCCAGTCCCGAGCGCGCGTTGCAATTGGCCCTCATCCCGAGGCGATTTACTGCTTTAATTAGATTAATTATTTATTTGATTAATTTAGTTAATTTGTAATAGTTAATTAGCTTGCGTAGTTAATTGATTTGTATATTTTTTTGGTTCCTCCGAGTAAGGGCTAATTTGTAATAAGTGTGTGTGAGTGGGTGTATGTCTTCCAATCCCCATTTCTTTCTATCCCTTTTATTTACCCGCTTATGTTGGTAGATTAGGGCACGCTTATTTTAGCATACCTTATGCAATGCATGCGTGCATTCATGCATTTGTTTACATGCACCGGGCTCGGTACATCATACAAACTGCATTGTATTTTCAATTCCAAATTGAATACGTGCTATTTGATAGCATTTCACATGTCATTTTAGGGTTAACCGAGCCTACTCTAGATTGCATTTTTGTATGCGTTGCATTAGCCATTTAACATGATGTAGGTCATGCATGTTTGCTAACTAGTTTCTTGTTTTGGCACGGAGTACGATGTAAGTCTTTACGCTTTAGCATATCGCATGCCTGTGAATGTTGCCATGACAGTATGCTTGCCATGCGGCTAAGTGCTTACATGATAAACTGTTTGAATGCCTGTGGGTGGAGGTTGGATTGCGTGAGTTGGAACGACTCATTGAAATTCGTATTTTAGCCTACTTGCGAGTAGCAAAAACCAACACATTTTTCGAGACAAAACGGATATGCAATGCTTGCTCCCAAGTTAGGCAATCTAGTCTATACTTTTGTGTTGTGCGCATCACATAGTGATTCTAGGCTAATAACCGGAATAAGAACGCATAAAGTTTTCAAAAACGGATATCATGGTTAGTAGAGGCCGGTTTTCGAACCGGGCGAGAGGGGGTGCTCATAGCTGACCTTCTCCAATCGTACCCAAGCTCCCGAGCCAAGTCACTTTGGTTATGACGGACACGTGGCCTTCGACACCGAGTCAGGGTTTCCTAAATTTCCCATTTTAAAAAATATTTAGGTGGCGACTCTGTATCTGGCAAAGCAGTCCATGTTTGGCACTACTTTTCAAAAATCTGTTTTTCTCAAAACGATTTGCCAGAGTTGGACTCTTTGGTTCAGATTACGAACTGCAACAAACAAAAGGGAGTCCGAACTGTAGTGGGCCCGCAAAAACGAGCGGAACAGGAGCTCATCCCTCCCGGGGCGTTCGGGGGACGTCTACAATAGCATGAGTGATAAACTGCGCAAAACGGTGCGACCCGCAAAGTAGCGCGATTGTAAACTGCGCAAAATAGTGCGACGCGCAAAATAGTGCGAGTGATAAAGTGCACAAAAGAGTGCGATGCGCAACATAGTGCGAGTGATAAACTGCACAAAACAGTACGAGGCACAAAATAGCGCGAGTGATAAACAGCACAAATCAGTGGGACAGGCAAAAATGCGTGATTGTAAACTTCGCAAAACTGTGCGACGCGCAAAATAGCGCGAGTGTAAATAACGCAAAACAGTGCGTGGCGCAAAATAGCGCGAGTGTAAACTGCGCAAAACAGTGCGACGCGCAAAATAGCCCGTTTGTAAACTGTGCAAAACAGTGCAATGCGCAAAATAGCGCGAGTGATAAAGTGCACAGAAGAGTGCGATGCGCAACATAGCGCGAGTGATAAACTGCACAAAATAGTACGAGGCGCAAAATAGTGCGAGTGATAAACTGCACAAAACAGTGCGACGCGCAAAATAGCGCGAGTGTAAACTGCGCAAAACAGTGCGACGCGCAAAATAGCGCGATTGTAGACTGCGCAAAATAGTGCGGCGCGCAAAATTACGCGAGTGATAAAGTGCACAAAAGAGTGCGATGTGCAATATAGCGCGAGTGATAAACTGCACAAAACAGTACGGGGAGCAAAATTGCGCTAGTGATAAACTGCACAAAATAGTGTGACGAGCAAAATAGCGCGAGTGTAAACTGTGCAAAACAGTGCGACGCGCAAAATAGTGCGAGTGTAAACTGCGCAAAACAGTGCGACCCGCAAAATAGGGCGATTGTAAACTGCACAAAACAGTGCGATGCTCAAAATAGCGTGAGTGATAAAGTGCACAAAAGAGTGCGATGCGCAACATAGTGCGAGTGATAAACTACACAAAACAGTATGAGGCACAAAATAGCGCGAGTGATAAACTGCACAAATCAGTGGGACAGGCAAAAATGCGCGATTGTAAACTTCGCAAAACTGTGCGACGCGCAAAATAGCGCGAGTGTAAACAACGTAAAACAGTGCGTGGCGCAAAATAGCGCGAGTGTAAACTGCGCAAAACAGTGCGACGCGCAAAATAGCCCGTTTGTAAACTGCGCAAAACAGTGCAATGCGCAAATTAGCGCGAGTGATAAAGTGCACAGAAGAGTGCGATGCGCAACATAGCGCGAGTGATAAACTGCACAAAATAGTACGAGGCGCAAAATAGTGCGAGTGATAAACTGCACAAAACAGTGCGACGCGCAAAATAACGCGAGTGTAAACAGCGCAAAACAGTGCGACGCGCAAAATAGCGCGATTGTAGACTGCGGAAAATAGTGCGGCGCGCAAAATTATGCGAGTGATAAAGTGCACAAAAGAGTGCGATGTGCAATATAGCGCGAGTGATAAACTGCACAAAACAGTACGGGGAGCAAAATTGCGCTAGTGATAAATTGCACAAAACAGTGTGACGCGCAAAATAGCGCGAGTGTAAATTGTGCAAAACAGTGCGACGTGCAAAATAGTGCGAGTGTAAACTGCGCAAAACAGTGCGACCCGCAAAATAGGGCAATTGTAAACTGCACAAAACAGTGCGACGCTCAAAATAGCGCGAGTGATAAAGTGCACAAAAGAGTGCGATGCGCAACATAGCGAGAGTGATAAACAGCACGAACAGTGCGACGCGCAAAATAGCGCGAGTGTAAACAGCGCAAAACAGTGCGACAGGCAAAATAGCGCGATTGTAAACTGCGCAAAACAGTACGACGCGCAAAATAGCCCGATTGTAAACTGCGCAAAACAGTGCGACGCGCAAAATAGCGCGAGTGATAAAGTGTACAAAAGAGTGCAATGCGCAACATAGCGCGAGTGATAAACTGCACAAAACAGTACGGGGCGCAAAATAGCGCGAGTGATAAACTGCGCAAAACAGTGCGACGCGCAAAATAGCGCGAGTCATAAACTGCGCAAAACGGTGCGACCCGCAAAATAGCGCGATTGTAAACTGCGCAAAACAGTGCGACGCGCAAAATAGCGCGAGTGATAAAGTGCACAAAAGAGTGCGATGCGCAACATAGTGCGAGTGATAAACTGCACAAAACAGTACGAGACACAAAATAGCGCGAGTGATAAACTGCACAAATCAGTGGGACACGCAAAAATGCGCGATTGTAAACTGCGCAAAACTGTGCGACACGCAAAATAGCGCGAGTGTAAACAATGCAAAACAGTGCGTGGCGCAAAATAGCGCGATTGTAAACTGCGCAAAACAGTGCGACGCGCAAAATAGCGCGAGTGATAAAGTGCACAGAAGAGAGCGCGATGCGCAACATAGCGCGAGTGATAAACTGCACAAATCAGTGGGACAGGCAAAAATGCGCGATTGTAAACTGCGGAAAACTGTGCGACGCGCAAAATAGCGCGAGTGTAAACAACGCAAAACTGTGCGTGGCGCAAAATAGCGCGGGTGTAAACTGCGCAAAACAGTGCGACGCGCAAAATAGTGCGAGTGATAAACTGCGCAAAATAGTGCGATGCGCAACATAGTGCGAGTGATAAACTTCACAAAACAGTACGAGGCACAAAATAGCGCGAGTGATAAACTGCACAAATCAGTGGGACAGGCAAAAATGCGCGATTGTAAACTTCGCAAAACTGTGCGACACGCAAAATAGCGCGAGTGTAAACAACGCAAAACAGTGCGTGGCGCAAAATAGCGCGAGTGTAAACTGCGCAAAACAGTGCGACGCGCAAAATAGCCCGTTTGTAAACGGCGCAAAATAGTGCAACGCGCAAAATAGCGCGAGTGATAAACGGCACAGAAGAGTGCGATGCGCAACATAGCGCGAGGGATAAACTGCACAAAATAGTACGAGGCGCAAAATAGCGCGAGTGATAAACTGCACAAAACAGTGCGACGCGCAAAATAGCGCGAGTGTAAACAGCGCAAAATAGTGCGAGGCGCAAAATAGCGCGAGTGTAAACTGCGCAAAACAGTGCGACGCGCAAAATAACGCGATTGTAGACTGCGCAAAATAGTGCGACGCGCAAAATTACGCGAGTGATAAAGTGCACAAAAGAGTGCGATGTGCAATACAGCGCGAGTGATAAACTGCACAAAACAGTACGGGGAGCAAAATTGCGCGAGTGATAAACTGCACAAAACAGTGTGACGCGCAAAATAGCGCGAGTGTAAACTGTGCAAAACAGTGCGACGCGCAAAATAGTGCGAGTGTAAACTGCGCAAAACAGTGCGACCCGCAAAATAGCGCGATTGTAAATGCACAAAACAGTGCGACGCTCAAAATAGCGCGAGTGATAAAGTGGACAAAAGAGTGCGATGCGCAACATAGCGCGAGTGATAAACAGCACAAACAGTGCGACGCGCAAAATAGCGCGAGTGTAAACTGCGCAAAACAGTGCGACAGGCAAAATAGCGCGATTGTAAACTGTGCAAAACAGTACGACGCGCAAAATAGCGCGATTGTAAACTGCGCAAAACAGTGCGACGTGCAAAATAGCGCGAGTGATAAAGTGTACAAAAGACTGCGATGCGCAACATAGCGCGACTGATAAACTGCACAAAACAGTACGGGGCGCAAAATAGCGCGAGTGATAAACTGCGCAAAATAGTGCGACGCGCAAAATAGCGCGAGTGATAAACTGCGCAAAACGGTGCGACCCGCAAAATAGCGCGATTGTAAACTTCGCAAAACAGTGCGACGCGCAAAATAGCGCAAGTGATAAAGTGCACAAAAGAGTGCGATGCGCAACATAGTGCGAGTGATAAACTGCACAAAACAGTACGAGGCACAAAATAGCGCGAGTGTAAACAACGCAAAACAGTGCGTGGCGCAAAATAGCGCGATTGTAAACTGCGCAAAACAGTGCGACGCGCAAAATAGCCCGTTTGTAAACTACGCAAAACAGTGCAACGCGCAAAATAGCGCGAGTGATAAAGTGCACAGAAGAGTGCGATGCGCAACATAGCGCTAGTGATGAACTGCACAAAATAGTACGAGGCGCAAAATAGCGCGAGTGATAAACTACACAAAACAGGGCGACGCTCAAAATAGTGCGAGTGTAAACTGCGCAAAACAGTGAGAGGCGCAAAATAGCGCGAGTGTAAACTGCGCAAAACAGTGCGACGCGCAAAATAGAGCGAGTGATAAATTGCAGAAAAGAGTGCGATGCGCCAAATAGCCCGAGTGTAAAATGCACCAAACATTGCGACGCGCAAAATAGCGCGAGTATAAACTGCGCAAAACAGTGCGAGGCGCAAAATAGCGGGAGTGTAAACTGCGCAAAACAGTGCGACGCACAAAATAGCGCGAGTTTAAACTGCGCAAAATAGTGCGACGCGCAAAATAGCGCGATTGTAGACTGCGCAAAATAGTGCGATGCGCAAAATTGCGCGAGTGATAAAGTGCACAAAAGAGTGCGATGCGCAACATAGCGCGAGTGATAAACTGCACAAAACAGTACGAGGAGCAAAATAGCACGAGTGATAAACTGCACAAAACAGTGCGACGCGCAAAATAGCGCGAGTGTAAACTGGGCAAAACAGTGCGACACGCAAAATAGCGCGAGGGTAAACTGCGCAAAACAGTGCGACGCGCAAAATAGCGCGAGTGTAAACAGCGCAAAACAGTACGACGCACAAAATAGCCCGATTGTAAACTGCGCAAAATAGTGCAACGCGCAAAATAGCGCGGGTGATAAAGTGGACAGGAGAGTGCGATGCGCAACATAGCGCGAGTGATAAACTGCACAAAATAGTACGAGACGCAAAATAGCGCGAGTGATAAATTGCACAAAACAGTGCGACGCGCAAAATAGCGTGAGTGTAAACAGCGCAAAACAGTCCGAGGTGCAAAATAGCGCGAATGTAAACTGCGCAAAACAGTGCGACGCACAAAATAGAGCGAGTGATAAATTGCACAAAAGAGTGCGATGCGCAAAATAGCGCGAGTGTGAAATGCACCAATCATTGCGACGCGCAAAATAGCGCGAGTGTAAACTGCGCAAACCAGTGCGACGCGCAAAATAGCCCGATTGTAAACTGCGCAAAACAGTGCAACGCGCAAAATAGCACGACTGATAAAGTGCACAGAAGAGTGCGATGCGCAACATAGCGCGAGTGATAAACTGCACAAAACAGTGCGAGGCGCAAAATAGCACGAGTGTAAACTGCGCAAAACAGTGCGAGGCGCCAAATAGCACGAGTGTAAACTGCGCAAAACAGTACACGCGCAAAATAGCGCGAGTTTAAACTGCGCAAAATAGTGCGACGCACAAAATAGCGCCATTGTAGACTGCGCAAAATAGTGCGATGTGCAACATAGCGCGAGTGATAAACAGCGGAAAACAGTGCGACGCGCAAAATAGCGCGAGTGTAAACAGCGCAAAACAGTCCGAGGCGCAAAATAGCGTGAGTGTAAACTGCGCAAAACAGTGCGACGCGCAAAATAGTGCGAGTGATTAATTGCACAAAAGAGTGCGATGTGCAAAATAGCGCGAGTCTAAAATGCACCAAACATTGCGACGCGCAAAATAGCGCGAGTGTAAACTGCACAAAACAGTGCGACGCGCAAAATAGCGCGATTGTAGACTGCGCAAAATAGTGCGACGCGCAAAATAGTGCGACACGCAAAATTACGCGAGTGATAAAGTGCACAAAAGAGTGCGATGCGCAATATAGCGCGAGTGATAAACTGCACAAAACAGTACGGGGAGCAAAATAGCGCGAGTGATAAACTGCACAAAATAGTGCGACGCGCAAAATAGCGCGAATGTAAACTGTGCAAAACAGTGCGACGCGCAAAATAGTGCGAGTGTAAACTGCGCAAAACAGTGCGACCCGCAAAATAACGCGATTGTAAACTGCACAAAACAGTGCGACGCTCAAAATAGCGTGAGTGATAAAGTGCACAAAAGAGTGCGATGCGCAACATAGCGCGGGTGATAAACAGCACAAACAGTGCGACGCGCAAAATAGCGCGAGTGTAAACTGCGCAAAACATTGCGACAGGCAAAATAGCGCGATTGTAAACTGCGCAAAACAGTACGATGCGCAAAATAGCGCGATTGTAAACTGCGCAAAACAGTGCGACGCGCAAAATAGCGCGAGGGATAAAGGGCACAAAAGAGTGCGATGCGCAACATAGCGCGAGTGATAAACTGCACAAAACAGTACGGGGCGCAAAATAGCGCGAGTGATAAACTGCGCAAAACAGTGCGACGCGCAAAATAGCGCGAGTGATAAACTGCGCAAAACGGTGCGACCTGCAAAATAGCGCGATTGTAAACTGCGCAAAACAGTGCGACGCGCAAAATAGCGCGAGTGATAAAGTGCACAAAAGAGTGCGATGCGCAACATAGTGCGAGTGATAAACTGCACAAAACAGTACGAGGCCCAAAATAGCGCGAGTGATAAACTGCACAAATCAGTGGGACACGCAAAAATGCGCGATTGTAAACTGCGCAAAACTGTGCGACGCGCAAAATAGCGCGAGTGTAAACAACGCAAAACAGTGCGACGCGCAAAATAGCGCGATGCGCAAAATAGCGCGATTGTAAACTGCGCAAAACAGTGCGACGCGCAGAATAGCGCGAGTGTAAACTGCACAAAACAGTGCGACGCGCAAAATAGCCCGATTGTAAACTGCGCAAAACAGTGCAACGCGCAAAATAGCGCGAGTGATAAAGTGCACAGAAGAGTGCGATGCGCAACATAGCGCGAGTGACAAACTGCACAAAATAGTACGAGGCGCAAAATAGCGCGAGTGATAAACTGCACAAAACAGTGCAACGCGCAAAATAGCGCGAGTGTACACTGCGCAAAACAGTGCGAGGCGCAAAATAGCGCGAGTGTAAACTGCGCAAAACAGTGCGACGCGCAAAATAGAGCCAGTGATAAATTGCAGAAAAGAGTGCGATGCGCCAAATAGCCCGAGTGTAAAATGCACCAAACATTGCGACGCGCAAAATAGCGCGAGTGTAAACTGCGTAAAACAGTGCGATGCGCAACATAGCGCGAGTGATAAACTGCACAAAACCGTACGGGGCACAAAATAGCACACGAGTGATAAACTACGCAAAACTGTGTGACGCGCAAAATAGCGCGAGTGATAAACTGCGCAAAACGGTGCGACCCTTAAAATAGCGCGATTGTAAACTGCGCAAAACAGTGCGAGGCGCAATATAGCGCGAGTGTAAACTGCGCAAAACAGTGCAACGCGCAAAATATAGTGAGTGATAAATTGCAGAAAAGGGTGCGATGCGCCAAATAGCCCGAGTGTAAAATACACCAAACATTGCGACGCGGAAAATAGCGCGAGTGTAAACTGCGCAAAACAGTGCGACGCGCAAAATAGCATGAGTGTAAACAGCGCAAAATAGTGCGAGGCGCAAAATAGCGCGAGTGTAAACTGCGCAAAACAGTGCGACGCGCAAAATAGTGCGAGTGTAAACTGCGCAAAATAGTGTGACGCGCAAAATAGCGCGATTGTAGACTGCGCAAAATAGTGCGACGCGCAAAATAGCGCGAGTCATAAAGTGCACAAAAGAGTGCGATGCGCAACATAGCGCGAGTGATAAACTGCACAGAACAGTACGAGGAGCAAAATAGCGCGAGTGATAAACTTCACAAAACAGTGCGACGCGCAAAATAGCGCGAGTGTGAACTGCGCAAAATAGTGCGACGCGCAAAATTGCGCGAGTCATAAAGTGCACAAAAGAGTGCGATGCGCAACATAGCGCGAGTGATAAACTGCACAAAACAGTACGAGGAGCAAAATAGCGCGAGTGATAAACTGCACAAAACAGTACGAGGAGCAAAATAGCGCGAGTGATAAACTGCACAAAACAGTGCGACGCGCAAAATAGCATGAGTGTAAACTGTGCAAAACCGTGCGACGCGCAAAATAGTGCGAGTGTAAACTGCGCAAAACAGTGCGACCCGCAAAATGGCGCGATTGTAAACTGCGCAAAACAGTGCGGCGCGCAAAATAGCGCGAGTGATAAAGTGCACAAACGAGTGCGATGCACAACATAGCGCGAGTGATAAACTGCACAAAACAATACGAGACACAAAATAGCGCGAGTGATGAACTGCACAAATCAGTGGGACACGCAAAAATGCGCGATTGTAAACTGCACAAAACAGTGCGACGCGCAAAATAGCACGAGTGTAAACAACGCAAAACAGTGCGAGACGCAAAATAGCACGAGTGTAAACTGCGCAAAACAGTGCGACGCGCAAAATAGAGCGAGTGATAAATTGCACAAAAGAGTGGGATGCGCCAAATAGCGTGAGTGTAAAATGCACCAAATATTGCGACGCACAAAATAGCGCAAGTGTAAACTGCGCAAAACAGTGCGAGGCGCAAAATAGCGCGAGTGTAACCAGCGCAAAACAGTGCGAGGCGCAAAATAGCGCGAGTGTAAACTGCGCAAAACAGTGCGACGCGCAAAATAGCGCGAGTTTAAACTGCGCAAAATAGTGCGACGCGCAAAATAGCGCGATTGTAGACTGCGCAAAATAGTGCGATGCGCAAAATTGCGCGAGTGATAAAGTGCACAAAAGTGTGCGATGCGCAACATAGAGCGAGTGATAAACTGCACAAAATAGCACGATTGTAAACTGCGCAAAATAGTGCGACGCTCAAAATAGCGCGAGTGATGAAGTGCACAAAAGAGTGCGATGCGCAACATAGCACGAGTGATAAACTGCACAAAACAGTACGAGGAGCAAAATAGCGCGAGTGATAAACTGCACAAAACAGTGCGACGCGCAAAATAGCGCGAGTGTAAACTGCGCAAAACAGTGCGACGCGCAAAATAGCGCGAGTGATAAACTGCACAAAACAGTGCGACGCGCAAAATAGCGCGAGTGTAAACTGCGCAAAACAGTGCGACGCGCAAAATAGCGCGAGTGTAAACTGCGCAAAAGAGTGCGATGCGCAACATAGCGCGAGTGATAAACTGCACAAAACCGTACGGGGCACAAAATTGCACGAGTGATAAACTACGCAAAACTGTGCGTCGCGCAAAATAGCGCGAGTGATAAAGTGCACAAAAGAGTGCGATGCGCAACATAGCGCGAGTGATAAACTGCACAAAACAGTACGAGGCACAAAATAGTGCAAGTGATAAACTGCACAAATCAGTGGGACTCACAAAAATGCGCGATTGTAAACTGCGCAAAACAGTGCGACGCGCAAAATAGCGCGATTGTAAACAACGCAAAACAGTGCGTGGCGCAAAATAGCGCGAGTGTAAACTGCGCAAAACAGTGCGACGCGCAAAATAGGCCGATTGTAAACTGCGCAAAACAGTACAACGCGCAAAATAGCGCGAGTGATAAACTGCACAGAAGAGTGCGATGCGCAACATAGCGCGAGTGATAAACTACACAAAATAGTACGAGGCGCAAAATAGCGCTAGTGATAAACTGCACAAAATAGTGCGACGCGCAAAATTGCGCGAGTGTAAACTGCGCAAAACAGTGCGACGCGCAAAATAGAGCCAGTGATAAATTGCAGAAAAGAGTGCGATGCGCCAAATAGCCCGAGTGTAAAATGCACCAAACATTGCGACGCGCAAAATAGCGCGAGTGTAAACTGCGCAAAAGAGTGCGATGCGCAACATAGCGCGAGTGATAAACTGCACAAAACCGTACGGGGCGCAAAATAGCGCGAGTGATAAACTACGCAAAACTGTGCGACGCGCAAAATAGCGCGAGTGATAAACTGCGCAAAACGGTGCGACCCTTAAAATAGCGCGATTGTAAACTGCGCAAAACAGTGCAACGCGCAAAATAGCGCGAGTGATAAAGTGCACAAAAGAGTGCGATGCGCAACATAGCGCGAGTGATAAACTGCACAAAACAGTACGAGGCACAAAATAGTGCAAGGGATAAACTGCACAAATCAGTGGGACACACAAAAATGAGCGATTGTAAACTGCGCAAAACAGTGCGACGCGCAAAATAGCGCGATTGTAAACAACGCAATACAGTGCGTGGCGCAAAATAGCGCGAGTGTAAACTGCGCAAAACAGTGCGACGCGCAAAATAGCCAGATTGTAAACTTCGCAAAACAGTGCAACGCGCAAAATTGCGCGAGTGGTAAAGTGCACAGAAGAGTGCGATGCGCAACATAGCGCGAGTGATAAACTGCACAAAATAGTACGAGGCGCAAAATAGCGCGAGTGATAAACTGCACAAAACAGTGCGACGCGCAAAATAGCCCGATTGTAAACTGCGCAAAACAGTGCGAGGCGCAAAATAGCGCGAGTGTAAACAACGCAAAACAGTGCGAGGCGCAAAATAGTGCGAGTGTAAACTGCGCAAAACAGTGCGAGGCGCAAAAGAGAGCGAGTGATAAATTGCACAAAAGAGTGGGATGCGCCAAGTAGCGTGAGTGTAAAATGCACCAAACATTGCGACGCACAAAATAGCGCAAGTGTAAACTGCGCAAAACACTGCAAGGCGCAAAATAGCGCGAGTGTAACCAGCGCAAAACAGTGCAAGGCGCAAAATAGCGCAAGTGTAAACTACACAAAACAGTGCGACGCGCAAAATAGTTTGACGCGCAAAATAGCGCAAGTGTAAACTGCGCAAAACAGTGCTCAGCGCAAAATAGAGCGAGTGATAAATTGCAAAAAAGAGTGCGATGCGCCAAATAGCCCGAGTGTAAAATGCACCAAACATTGCGACGCGTAAAATAGCGTGAGTGTAAACTGCGCAAAACAGTGCGACACGCAGAATAACGCGAGTGTAAACTGCGCAAAACAGTGTGACGCGCACAATAGCCCGATTGTAAACTGCGCAAAACAGTGCAACGCGCAAAATAGCGCGAGTGATAAAGTGCACAGAAGAGTGCGATGCGCAACATAGCGCGAGTGATAAACTGCACAAAATAGCACGAGGCGCAAAATAGCGCGAGTGATAAACTGCACAAAACAGTGCGACGCGCAAAATAGCGCGAGTGTAAACTGCGCAAAACAGTGCGAGGCGCAAAATAGAGCGAGTGATAAATTGCAGAAAAGAGTGCGATGCGCCAAATAGCCCGAGTGTAAAATGCACCAAACATTGCGGCGCGTAAAATAGCGCGAGTGTAAACTGCGCAAAACAGTGCGACGCGCAAAATAGCGCGAGTGATAAAGTGCACAAAAGAGTGCGATGCGCAACATAGCGCGAGTGATAAACTGCACAAAACCGTACGGGGCGCAAAACAGCACGAGTGATAAACTACGCAAAATAGCGCGACGCGCAAAATAGCGCAAGTGATAAACTGCGCAAAACGGTGCGACCCGCAAAATAGCGCGATTGTAAACTGCGCAAAACAGTGCGACGCGCAAAATAGCGCGGGTGATAAAGTGCAGAAAAGAGTGCGATGCGCAACATAGCGCGAGTGATAAACTGCACAAAACAGTACGAGGCACAAAATAGTGCGAGTGATAAACTACGCAAATCAGTCGGACTCACAAAAATGCGCGATTGTAAACTGCGCGAAACAGTGCGACGCGCAAAATAGCGCGGGTGATAAAGTGCAGAAAAGAGTGCGATGCGCAACATAGCGCGAGTGATAAACTGCACAAAACAGTACGAGGCACAAAATAGTGCGAGTGATAAACTACGCAAATCAGTCGGACTCACAAAAATGCGCGATTGTAAACTGCGCGAAACAGTGCGACGCGCAAAATAGCGCGAGTGTAAACAACGCAAAATAGTGCGTGGCGCAAAATAGCACGAGTGTAAACTGCGCAAAACAGTGCGACGCGCAAAATAGCCCGATTGTAAACTGCGCAAAACAGTGCAACGCGCAAAATAGCGCGAGTGATAAAGTGCACAGAAGAGTGCGATGCGCAACATAGCGCGAGTGATAAACTGCACAAAATAGTACGAGGTGCAAAATAGCGCGAGTGATAAACTGCACAAAATAGTGCGACGCGCAAAATAGCCCGAGTGAAAACTGCTCAAAACAGTGCGAGGCACAATATAGCGCGAGTATAAACTGCGCAAAACAGTGCGATGCGCAAAATAGAGCGAGTGATAAATTGTAGAAAAGAGTGCGATGCGCCAAATAGCCCGAGTGTAAAATGCACCAAACATTGCGACGCGCAAAATAGCGCAAGTGTAAATTGCGCAAAACAGTGCGACGCGCAAAATAGCGCGAGTGTAAACAACGCAAAACAGTGCGAGGCGCAAAATAGCGCGAGTGTAAACTGCGTAAAGCAGTGTGACGCGCAAAATAGTGCGAGTGTAAACTGCGCAAAATAGTGCGACGCGGAAAATAGCGCTATTGTAGACTGCGCAAAATAGTGCGACGCGCAAAATTGCGCGAGTCATAAAGTACACAAAAGAGTGCGATGCACAACATAGCGCGAGTGATAAACTGCACAAAACAGTACGAGGAGCAAAATAGCCCGAGTGATAAGCTGCACAAAACAGTGCGACGCGCAAAATACCGCGAGTGTGAACTGCGCAAAATAGTGCAACGCGCAAAATAGCGCCATTGTAGACTGCGCAAAATAGTGCGACACGCAAAATTGCGCAAGTCATAAAGTGCACAAAAGAGTGCGATGCGCAACATAGAGCGAGTGATAAACTGCACAAAACAGTACGAGGAGCAAAATAGCGCGAGTGATAAACTGCACAAAACAGTGCGACGCGCAAAATAGCGCGAGTGTAAACTGTGCAAAACTGTGCGACGCGCAAAATAGCGCGAGTGATAAAGTGCAGAAAAGAGGGCGATGCGCAACATAGCGCGAGTGATAAACTGCACAAAACAGTACGAGGCACAAAATAGTGCGAGTGATAAACTACGCAAATCAGTCGGACTCACAAAAATGCGCGATTGTAAACTGCACAAAATAGTGCGACGCGCAAAATAGCGCGAGTGTAAACTGCGCAAAACAGTGCGACGCACAAAATAGCCCGATTGTAAACTGCGCAAAACAGTGCAACGCGCAAAATAGCGCGAGTGATAAAGTGCACAGAAGAGTGCGATGCGCAACATAGCGCGAGTGATAAACTGCACAAAATTGTACGAGGCGCAAAATAGCGCGAGTGATTAATTGCACAAAACAGTGCGACGCGCAAATAGCGCGAGTGTAAACAACGCAAAACAATGCGAGGCGCAAAATAGCGCGAGTGTAAACTGCGCAAAACAGTGCGACGCACAAAATAGAGCGAGTGATAAATTGCACAAAAGAGTGCGATGCGCCAAATAGCGCGAGTGTAAAATGCACCAAACATTGCGACGCACAAAATAGCGCAAGTGTAAACTACGCAAAACAGTGCGAGGCGCAAAATAGCGCGAGTGTAAACAACGCAAAATAGTGCGAGGCGCAAAATAACGCGAGTGTAAACTGCGCAAAACAGTGCGACGCGCAATATAGCGCGAGTTTAAACTGCGCAAAATAGTGCGACGCGCAAAATAGCGCGATTGTAGACTGCGTAAAATAGTGCGATGCGCAAAATTGCGCGAGTGATAAAGTGCACAAAAGAGTGCGATGCGCAACATTGCGCGAGTGATAAACTGCACAAAACAGTACGAGGAGCAAAAGAGCGCGAGTGATAAACTGCACAAAACAGTGCGACGCGCAAAATAGCGCGAGTGTAAACTGGGCAAAACAGTGCGACGCGCAAAATAGCGCGAGTGTAAACTGCGCAAAACAGTGCGACGCCCAAAATAGCGCGAGTGTAAACTGCGCAAAACAGTGCGACGCGCAAAAAAGCCCGATTGTAAACTGCGCAAAACAGTGCAACCCGCAAAATAGCGCGAGTGATAAAGTGGACAGGAGAGTGCGATGCGCAACATAGCGCGAGTGATAAACAGCACAAAATAGTACGTGGCGCAAAATAGCGCGAGTGATAAATTGCACAAAACAGTGCGACGCGCAAAATACCGCGAGTGTAAACTGCGCAAAACAGTGCGACGCGCAAAATAGCGCGAGTGTAAACAGCGCAGAACAGTCCGAGGCGCAAAATAGCGCGAGTGTAAACTGCGCAAAACAGTGCGACGCGCAAAATAGAGCGAGTGATAAATTGCACAAAAGAGTGCGACGCGCAAAATAGCGCGGGTGATATATTGCACATAAGAGTGCGATGCGCAAAATAGCGCGAGTGTAAACTGCACAAAACATTGCGACGCGCAAAATAGCACGAGTGTAAGCTACGCAAAACAGTGCGACGCGCAAAATAGCGCGATTGTAAACTGCGCAAAACAGTGCGACGCACAAAATAGCGCGAGTGATAAACTGCACAAAACGGCACGAGGCGCAAAATAGCGCGAGTGATAAACTGCACAAAACAGTTCGACACGCAAAATAGCGCGAGTGTAAACTGCGCAAAACAGTGCGACGCGCAAACAGCGCAAGTGTAAACAGCGCAAAACAGTGCGAGGCGCAACATAGCGCGAGTGTAAACTGCGCAAAATAGTGTGACGCGCAAAATAGCGCGAGTGTAAATTGCGCAAAATAGTGCGACGCGCAAAATTGCACGAGAGATAAAGTGCACAAAAGAGTGCGATGCGCAACATAGCGCGAGTGATAAACAGCACAAAACTGTACGAGGAGCAAAACAGCGCGAGTGATAAACTGCACAAAACAGTGCGATGCGCAAAATAGCGCGAGTGTAAACTGTGCAAACAGTGCGACGCGCAAAATAGCGCGAGTGTAAACTGCGCAAAACAGTGCGACCCGCAAAATAGCACAATTGTAAACTGTGCAAAACAGTGCGACGCTCAAAATAGCCCGCGTGATAAAGTGCACAAAAGAGTGCGATGCGCAACATAGCGCGAGTGATAAACTGCACAAAACAGTACGAGGCACAAAATAGCGCGAGTGATAAAATGCACAAAACAGTGGGACGCGCAAAACAGCGCGAGTGTAAACAGCGCAAAACAGTGCGTGGCGTAAAATAGTGCGAGTGTAAACTGCGCAAAACAGTGCGACGCGCAAAATAGCTCGAGTGTAAACAGCGCAAAACAGTGCGACGCGCAAAATAGCGCAAGTGTAAACTGCACAAAACAGTGCGACGCGAAAAATAGCGCGAGTGTAAACAGTGCAAAACAGTGCGACCCGCAAAATAGCGCAATTGTAAACTGCGCAAAACAGTGCGACGCTCAAAATTGCGCGAGTGATAAAGTGCCCAAAAGAGTGCAATGCGCAACATAGCGCGAGTGATAAACTGCACAAAACAATACGAGGTGCAAAATAGCGCGAGTCATATACTGCACAAAACAGTGGCACGCGCAAAATAGCGTGAGTGTAAACAGCGTAAAAACAGTGCGAGGCGCAAAATAGCGCGAGTGTAAACTGCGCAAAATAGTGCGACGCACAAAATAGCGCGAGTGTAAACTGCGCAAAACAGTGCGACCCGCAAAATAGCGCTAGTGATAAATTGCACAAAAGTGTGCGATACGCAAAATAGCGCGAGTGATAAACTGCACAAATTAGTGGGACACGCAAGAATGCGCGATTGTAAACTGCGCAAAACTGTGCGACGCGCAAAATAGCGCGAGTGTGAACAGCGCAAAAAAGTGCGTGGCGCAAAATAGCGCGAGTGTGAACTGCGCAAAGCAGTGCGATGCGCAAAATACCACGAGTGTGAACTGCGCAAAACAGTGCGACGCGCAAAATAGCCCGATTGTAAACTGCGCAAAACAGTGCGACGCGCAAAATAGCGCGAGTGATAAAGTGCATAGAAGTGTGCGATGCGCAACATAGTGCGAGTGATAAACTGCACAAAACAGTACGAGGCGCAAAATAGCGCGAGAGATAAACTGCACAAAATAGTGCGACGTGCAAAATAGCGCGAGTGTAAACTGCGCAAAACAGTGCGACGCGCAAAATAGCGCGAGTGTAAACAGGGCAAAACTGTGCGAGGCGCAAAATAGCGCGAGTGTAAACAGCGCAAAACAGTGCGATGCGCAAAATAGCGCGAGTGATAAATTGCACAAAAGAGTGCGATGCGCAAAATCGCGCGAGTGTAAAATGCCCCAAACATTGCGATGCGCAAAATAGCACGAGTGTAAACTGCGCAAAACAGTGCGACGCGCAAAATAGAGCGAGTGTAAACAGTGCAAAACAGTGTGTGGCGCAAAATAGCGCGAGTGTAAACTGGGCAAAACAGTGCGACGCGCAAAATAGCGCGAGTGTAAACTGCGAAAAATAGTGCGACGCGCAAAATAGCGCGATTGTTGACTGCGCAAAATAGTGCGACGTGCAAAATTGCGCGAGTGATAAAGTGGACAAAAGAGTGCGATGCGCAACATAGTGCGGGTGATAAACTGCACAAAACAGTACGAGGGGCAAAATAGCGCGAGTGATAAACTGCACAAAACAGTGCGACCCGCAAAATAGCGCGAGTGTAAACTGCGCAAAACAGTGCGAACCGCAAAATAGCGCGATTCTAAACTGCGCAAAACAGTGCGACCCGCAAAATAGCGCGATTGTAAACTGCGCAAAACAGTGCGACGCTCAGAATAGTGTGAGTGATAAAGTGCACAAAAGAGTGCGATGCGCAACATAGCGCGAGTGATAAGCTGCACAAAACAGTGGGACGCGCAAAATAGCGTGAGTGTAAACAGCGCAAAACAGTGCAAGGCGCAAAATAGCGCGAGTGTAAACTGCGCAAAAGAGTGCGATGCGCAACATAGCGCGAGTGTAAACTGCGCAAAACAGTGCGACCCGCAAAATTGCGCTAGTGATAAATTGCACAAAAGAGTGCGATGCGCAAAATAGCGCGAGTGTAAAATGCACAAAACATTGCGACGCGCAAAATAGCGCGAGTGTAAACTGCGCAAAACAGTGCGACGCGCAAAATAGCGCGAGTGTAAACAGCGCAAAACCGTGCGATGCGCAAAATAGCACGATTGTAAACTGCGAAAAACAGTGCGACGCGCAAAACAGCGCGCGTGATAAAGTGCACAAAAGAGTGCGATGCGCAACACAGCGCGAGTGATAAACTGCACAAAACAGTACGAGGCGCAAAATAGCGCGAGTGATGAACTGCACAAATCAGTGGGACGCGCAAAAATGCGCGAGTGTAAACTGCGCAAAACAGTGCAACGCGCAAAATAGCGCGAGTGTAAACTGCGCAAAAGAGTGCGATGCGCCAAATAACGCGAGTGTAAAATCCACCGAACATTGCGATGCACAAAATAGCGCAAGTGTAAACTGCGCAAAACAGTGCGAGGCGCAAAATAGCGCGAGTGTAAACAACGCAAAACAGTGCGAGGCGCAAAATAACGTGAGTATAAACTGCGCAAAACAGTGCGACGCGCAAAATAGCGCGAGTTTAAACTGCGCAAAATAGTGCGACGCGCAAAATAGCGCGATTGTAGACTGCGCAAAATAGTGCGATGCGCATAATTGCACGAGTGATAAAGTGCACAAAAGAGTGCGATGCGCAACATAGCGCGAGTGATAAACTGCACAAAACCGTACGAGGAGCAAAATAGCGCGAGTGATAAACTGCACAAAACAATGCGACGCGCAAAATAGCGCGAGTGTAAACTGCGCAAAACAGTGCGACGCGCAAAATAGCGAGAGTGTAGACTGCGCAAAACAGTGCGACGCGCAAAATACCCGATTGTAAACTGCGCAAAACAGTGCAACCCGCAAAATAGCGCGAGTGATAAAGTGGATAGGAGAGTGCGATGCGCAATATAGCGCGAGTGATAAACTGCACAAAATAGTACGAGGCGCAAAATAGCGCGAGTGATAAATTGCACAAAACAGTGCGACGCGCAAAATACCGCGAGTATAAACTGCGCAAAACAGTGCGACGCGCAAAATTGCGCGAGTGTAAACAGCGCAAAACAGTCCGAGGCGCAAAATAGCGCGAGTGTAAACTGCGCAAAACAGTGCGACGCGCAAAATAGCGCGAGTGATAAATTGCACAAAAGAGTGCGACGCGCAAAATAGCGCGAGTGATATATTGCACATAAGAGTGCGATGCGCAAAATAGCGCGAGTGTAAACTGCACAAAACATTGCGACGCGCAAAATAGCGCGAGTGTAAACTACGCAAAACAGTGCGACGCGCAAAATAGCGCGATTGTAAACTGCGCAAAACAGTGCGACGCACAAAATAGCGCGAGTGATAAACTGCACAAAACGGCACGAGGCGCAAAATAGCGCGAGTGATAAACTGCACAAAACAGTTCGACACGCAAAATAGCGCGAGTGTAAACTGCGCAAAACAGTGCGACGCGCAAACAGCGCAAAACAGTGCGAGGCGCAAAATAGCGCGAGTGTAAACTGCGCAAAATAGTGTGACGCGCAAAATAGCGCGAGTGTAAATTGCGCAAAATAGTGCGACGCGCAAAATTGCATGAGAGATAAAGTGCACAAAAGAGTGCGATGCGCAACATAGCGCGAGTGATAAACAGCACAAAACTGTACGAGAGCAAAACAGCGCGAGTGATAAACTGCACAAAACAGTGCGATGCGCAAAATAGCGCGAGTGTAAACTGTGCAAAACAGTGCGACGCGCAAAATAGCGCGAGTGTAAACTGCGCAAAACAGTGCGACCCGCAAAATAGCACAATTGTAAACTGTGCAAAACAGTGCGACGCTCAAAATAGCCCGCGTGATAAAGTGCACAAAAGAGTGCGATGCGCAACATAGCGCGAGTGATAAACTGCACAACAGTACGAGGCACAAAATAGCGCGAGTGATAAAATGCACAAAACAGTGGGACGCGCAAAACAGCGCGAGTGTAAACAGCGCAAAACAGTGCGTGGCGTAAAATAGTGCGAGTGTAAACTGCGCAAAACAGTGCGACGCGCAAAATAGCTCGAGTGTAAACAGCGCAAAACAGTGCGACGCGCAAAATAGCGCAAGTGTAAACTGCACAAAACAGTGCGACGCGAAAAATAGCGCGAGTGTAAACAGTGCAAAACAGTGCGACCCGCAAAATAGCGCAATTGTAAACTGCGCAAAACAGTGCGACGCTCAAAATTGCGCGAGTGATAAAGTGCCCAAAAGAGTGCAATGCGCAACATAGCGCGAGTGATAAACTGCACAAAACAATACGAGGTGCAAAATAGCGCGAGTCATATACTGCACAAAACAGTGGCACGCGCAAAATAGCGTGAGTGTAAACAGCGTAAAAACAGTGCGAGGCGCAAAATAGCGCGAGTGTAAACTGCGCAAAATAGTGCGACGCACAAAATAGCGCGAGTGTAAACTGCGCAAAACAGTGCGACCCGCAAAATAGCGCTAGTGATAAATTGCACAAAAGTGTGCGATACGCAAAATAGCGCGAGTGATAAACTGCACAAATTAGTGGGACACGCAAGAATGCGCGATTGTAAACTGCGCAAAACTGTGCGACGCGCAAAATAGCGCGAGTGTGAACAGCGCAAAAAAGTGCGTGGCGCAAAATAGCGCGAGTGTGAACTGCGCAAAGCAGTGCGATGCGCAAAATACCACGAGTGTGAACTGCGCAAAACAGTGCGACGCGCAAAATAGCCCGATTGTAAACTGCGCAAAACAGTGCGACGCGCAAAATAGCGCGAGTGATAAAGTGCATAGAAGTGTGCGATGCGCAACATAGTGCGAGTGATAAACTGCACAAAACAGTACGAGGCGCAAAATAGCGCGAGAGATAAACTGCACAAAATAGTGCGACGTGCAAAATAGCGCGAGTGTAAACTGCGCAAAACAGTGCGACGCGCAAAATAGCGCGAGTGTAAACAGGGCAAAACTGTGCGAGGCGCAAAATAGCGCGAGTGTAAACAGCGCAAAACAGTGCGACGCGCAAAATAGCGCGAGTGATAAATTGCACAAAAGAGTGCGATGCGCAAAATCGCGCGAGTGTAAAATGCCCCAAACATTGCGATGCGCAAAATAGCACGAGTGTAAACTGCGCAAAACAGTGCGACGCGCAAAATAGCGCGAGTGTAAACAGCGCAAAACAGTGCGTGGCGCAAAATAGCGCGAGTGTAAACTGCGCAAAACAGTGCGACGCGCAAAATAGCGCGAGTGTAAACTGCGAAAAATAGTGCGACGCGCAAAATAGCGCGATTGTAGACTGCGCAAAATAGTGCGACGTGCAAAATTGCGCGAGTGATAAAGTGCACAAAAGAGTGCGATGCGCAACATAGCGCGAGTGATAAACTGCACAAAACAGTACGAGGTGCAAAATAGCGCGAGTGATAAACTACACAAAACAGTGCGACCCGCAAAATAGCGCGAGTGTAAACTGCGCAAAACAGTGCGACCCGCAAAATAGCGCGATTGTAAACTGCGCAAAACAGTGCGACCCGCAAAATAGCGCGATTGTAAACTGCGCAAAACAGTGCGACGCTCAAAATAGCGCGAGTGATAAAGTGCACAAAAGAGTGCGATGCGCAACATAGCGCGAGTGATAAGCTGCACAAAACAGTGGGACGCGCAAAATAGCGTGAGTGTAAACAGCGCAAAACAGTGCGAGGCGCAAAATAGCGCGAGTGTAAACTGCGCAAAAGAGTGCGATGCGCAACATAGCACGAGTGTAAACTGCGCAAAACAGTGCGACCCGCAAAATTGCGCTAGTGATAAATTGCACAAAAGAGTGCGATGCGCAAAATAGCACGAGTGTAAAATGCACAAAACATTGCGACGCGCAAAATAGCGCGAGTGTAAACTGCGCAAAACAGTGCGACGCGCAAAATAGCGCGAGTGTAAACAGCGCAAAACAGTGCGATGCGCAAAATAGCACGATTGTAAACGGCGAAAAACAGTGCGACGCGCAAAACAGCGCGCGTGATAAAGTGCACAAAAGAGTGCGATGCGCAACATAGCGCGAGTGATAAACCACACAAAACAGTACGAGGCGCAAAATAGCGCGATTGATGAACTGCACAAATCAGTGGGACGCGCAAAAATGCGCGAGTGTAAACTGCGCAAAACAGTGCGACGCGCAAAATAGAGCGAGTGATAAATTGCACAAAAGAGTGCGATGCGCCAAATAGCGCGAGTGTAAAATCCACCGAACATTGCGATGCACAAAATAGCGCAAGTGTAAACTGCGCAAAACAGTGCGAGGCGCAAAATAGCGCGAGTGTAAACAACGCAAAACAGTGCGAGGCGCAAAATAACGTGAGTATAAACTGCGCAAAACAGTGCGACGCGCAAAATAGCGCGAGTTTAAACTGCGCAAAATAGTGCGACGCGCAAAATAGCGCGATTGTAGACTGCGCAAAATAGTGCGATGCGCATAATTGCACGAGTGATAAGTGCACAAAAGAGTGCGATGCGCAACATAGCGCGAGTGATAAACTGCACAAAACAGTACGAGGCGCAAAATAGCGCGAGTGATAAACTGCACAAAACAATGCGACGCGCAAAATAGCGCGAGTGTAAACTGCGCAAAACAGTGCGACGCGCAAAATAGCGAGAGTGTAGACTGCGCAAAACAGTGCGACGCGCAAAATAGCCCGATTGTAAACTGCGCAAAACAGTGCAACCCGCAAAATAGCGCGAGTGATAAAGTGGATAGGAGAGTGCGATGCGCAATATAGCGCGAGTGATAAACTGCACAAAATAGTACGAGGCGCAAAATAGCGCGAGTGATAAATTGCACAAAACAGTGCGACGCGCAAAATACCGCGAGTATAAACTGCGCAAAACAGTGCGACCCGCAAAATAGCGCGAGTGTAAACAGCGCAAAACAGTCCGCGGCGCAAAATAGCGCGAGTGTAAACGGCGCAAAATAGCGCGAGTGTAAACAGCGCAAAATAGTGCGACGCGCAAAATAGCGCGAGTGATAAATTGCACAAAAGAGTGCGACGCGGAAAATAGCGCGAGTGATATATTGCACATAAGAGTGCGATGCGCAAAATAGCGCGAGTGTAAACTGCACAAAACATTGCGACGCGCAAAATAGCACGAGTGTAAACTACGCAAAACAGTGCGACGCGCAAAATAGCACGATTGTAAACTGCACAAAACAGTGCGACGCCCAAAATAGCGCGAGTGATAAACTGCAAAAAACAGCACGAGGCGCAAAATAGCGCGAGTGATAAACTGCACAAAACAGTTCGACACGCAAAATAGCGCGAGTGTAAACTGCGCAAAACAGTGCGACGCGCAAACAGCGCGAGTGTAAACAGCGCAAAACAGTGCGAGGCGCAAAATAGCGCGAGTGTAAACTGCGCAAAATAGTGTGACGCACAAAATAGCGCGAGTGTAAACTGCGGAAAATAGTGCGACGCGTAAAATTGCGCGAGTGATAAAGTGCACAAAAGAGTGCGATGCGCAACATAGCGCGAGTGATAAACAGCACAAAACTGTACGAGGAGCAAAATAGCGCGAGTGATAAACTGCACAAAACAGTGCGACGCGCAAAATAGCGCGAGTGTAAACTGAGTAAACAGTGCGACGCGCAAAATAGCGCGAGTGTAAACTGCGCAAAACAGTGCGACCCGCAAAATAGCACAGTTGTAAACTGCGCAAAACAGTGCGACGCTCAAAATAGCGCGCGTGATAAAGTGCCCAAAAGAGTGCGATGCGCAACATAGCGCGAGTGATAAACTGCACAAAACAGTACGAGGCACAAAATAGCGCGAGTGATAAACTGCACAAAACAGTGGGACGCGCAAAATAGCGCGAGTGTAAACAGCGCAAAACAATGCGTGGCGCAAAATAGTGCGAGTGTAAACTGCGCAAAACAGTGCGACGCGCAAAATTGCGCGAGTGTAAACTGTGCAAAACAGTGTGACGTGAAAAATAACACGATTGTAAACTGCGCAAAACAGTGCGACGGGCAAAATAGCTCGAGTGATAAAGTGCACAGAAGAGTGCGATGCGCAACATAGCGCGAGTGATAAACTGCACATAAGAATACGAGGCGCAAAATAGCGCGAGTGATAAACTGCACAAAACAGTGCGACGAGCAAAATAGCGCGAGTGTAAACTACGCAAAACTGTGCGACGCGCAAAATAGCGCGAGTGTAAACTGCACAAAACAGTGCGACGCGCAAAATAGTGCGAGTGATAAAGTGCACAAAACAGTACGAGGCGCAAAATAGCGCGAGTGATAAACTGCAGTAATCAGTGGGACGCGCAAAAATGCGCGAATGTAAACTGCGCAAAACAGTGCGATGCGCAAAATAGCACGAGTGTAAACAGCGCAAAACAGTGCGTGGCGCAAAATAGCGCGAGTGTAAACTGCACAAAACAGTGCGACGCGCAAAATAGCGCGAGTGTAAACAGCGCAAAACAGTGCAACCCGCAAAATAGCGCGATTGTAAACTGCGCAAAACAGTGCGACTCTCAAAATTGCGCGAGTGATAAAGTGCACAAAAGAGTGCGATGCGCAACATAGCGCGAGTGATAAATTGCACAAAACAGTACGAGGTGCAAAACAGCGCGAGTGATAAACTGCACAAAACAGTGGGACGCGCAAAATAGCGCGAGTGTAAACTGCGCAAAACAGTGCGACGTGTAAAATAGCGCGAGTGTAAACAGCGTAAAACAGTGCAAGGCGCGAAATAGAGTGAGTGCAAACAGCGCAAAACAGTGCGACTCTCAAAATTGCGCGAGTGATAAAGTGCACAAAAGAGTGCGATGCGCAACATAGTGCGAGTGTAAACAGCACAAAACAGTGCGAGGTGCAAAATAGCGCGACTGTAAACTGCGCAAAATAGTGCGACGCGCAAAACAGCGCGAGTGTAAACTGCGCAAAATAGTGCGACGCGCAAAATAGCGCAATTGTAGACTGCGCAAAATAGTGCGACGCGCAAAATTGCGCGAGTGATAAAGTGCACAAAAGAGTGCGATGCGCAACATAGCGCGAGTGATAAACTGCACAAAACAGTACAAAGAGCAAAATAGGGCGAGTGATAAACTGCACGAAACAGTGCAACGCGCATAATAGCGCGAGTGTAAACTGCGCAAAACAGTGCGACGCGCAAAATAGCGCGAGTGTAAACTACGCAAAACAGTGCGACCCGCAAAATAGCACGATTGTAAACTGCACAAAACAGTGCGACGCTCAAAATACCGCGAGTGATATAGTGCACAAAAGAGTGCGATGCGCAAAATAGCGCGAGTGATAAACTGCACAAAACAGTGGGACGCGCAAAATAGCGCGAGTGTAAACAGCGCAAAACAGTGCGAGGCGCAAAATAGCGCGAGTGATAAAGTGCACAGAAGAGTGCGATGCGCAACATAGCGCGAGTGATAAAGTGCACAAAAGAGTGCGATGCGGAACATAGCGCGAGTGATAAACTGCACAAAACAGTACGAGGCGCAAAATAGCGCGAGTGATAAACTGTACAAATCAGTGGGACGAGCAAAAATGCGCGATTGTAAACTGCGCAAAACAGTGCGACGCGCAAAATAGCGCGAGTGTAAACAGCGCAAAACAGTGCGTGGAGCAAAATAGCGCGAGTGTAAACTGCGCAAAACAGTGCGACGCGCAAAATAGCGCGAGGGTAAACAGTGCAAAACAGTGCGAGGCGCAAAATAGCGCGAGTGTAAACTGCGCAAAACAGTGCGATGCGCAAAATAGCGTTAGTGATAAATTGCACAAAAGGGTGCGATGCGCAAAATAGTGCGAGTGTAAAATGGCCCGAACATTGCGACGCGCAAAATAGCGCGAGTGTAAACTGCGCAAAACAGTGCGACGCACAAAATAGCGCGAGTGTAAACAGCGCAAAACAGTGCGAGGCGCAAAATTGCGCGAGTGTAAATTGCGCAAAACAGTGCGACGCGCAAAATAGCGCGAGTGTAAACAACGCAAAATAGTGAGACGCGCGAAATAGCGCGATTGTAGACTGCGCAAAATAGTGCGACGCGTAAAATTGCATGAGTGATAAAGTGCACAAAAGAGTGCGATGCGCAACATAGCGCGAGTGATAAGCTGCACATAACTGTACGAGGAGCAAAATAGCGCGAGTGATAAACTGCACGAAACAGTGCGACGCGCAAAATAGCGCGAGTGTAAACTGCGCAAAACAGTGCGACCCGCAAAATAGCACGATTGTAAACTGCACAAAACCGTGCGACGCGCAAAATAGCGCGAGTGTAAACTGCGCAAAACAGTGCGACGCGCAAAATAGCGCGAGTGTAAACTTTCAAAATAGTGCGACGCGCAAAATAGCGCGATTGTAGACTGCGCAAAATAGTGCGACGCGCAAAATTGCGCGAGTGATAAAGTGCGCAAAAGACTGAGATGCGCAACATAGCGCGAGTGATAAACTTCACAATACAGTACGAGGGGCAAAATAGCGCGAGTGATAAACTGCACAAAATAGTGCGACGTGCAAAATAGGGCGAGTGTAAACTGCGCGAAACAGTGCTACGCGCAAAATAGCTCGAGTGTAAATTGCGCAAAACAGTGCGACCCGCAAAATAGCGCGATTGTAAACTGCGCAAAACAGTGCGACACTCAAAATAGCGCGAGTGATAAAGTGCACAAAAGAGTGCGATGCGCAACATAGCGCGAGTGATAAACTGCAAAAAACAGTACGAGGTGCAAAATAGCGCGAGTGATAAACTGCACAAAACAGTGCGACGCGCAAAATAGCGCGAGTGTAAACTGCGCAAAACAGTGCGACGCGCAAAATAGCGCGAGTGTAAACAGCGCAAAACAGTGCGACGCGCAAAATAGCGCTAGCGATAAATTGCACAAAAGAGTGCGATGCGCAAAATTGCGCGAGTTTAAAATGCACAAAACATTGCGACGCGCAAAATTGCGCGAGTGTAAACTGCGCAAAACAGTGCGATGCGCAAAATAGTGTTAGTGTAAACTGCGCAAAACAGTGCGACGCGCAAAATAGCGCGAGTGATAAATTGCACAAAAGAGTGCAATGCGCAAAATAGCGCGAGTGTAAAATGCACCAAAACAGTGCGACGCGCAAAATAGCGCGAGTGTAAACAGCGCAAAACAGTGCGAGGCGCAAAATAGCGCGAGTGTAAACTGCGCAAAACAGTGCGACGCGCAAAATAGCGAGAGTGTAAACTGCACAAAATAGTGCGACGCGAAAAATAGCGCGATTGTAGACTACGCAAAATAGTGCGACGCGCAAAATTGCGCGAGTGATAAAGTGCACAAAAGAGTGCGATGCGCAACATAGCGCGAGTGATAAACTGCACAAAACAGTACGAGGAGCAAAATAGCGCGAGTGATAAACTGCACGAAACAGTGCGACGCGCAAAATATCGCGAGTGTAAATTGCGCAAAATAGTGCGACGCGCAAAATAGGGCGAGTGTAAACTGTGCAAAACAGTGCGACCCACAAAATAGCACGATTGTAAACTGCGCAAAATAGTGCGACGCGCAAAATAGCGCGACTGTAAACTGCGCAAAACAGTGCGATGCGCAAAATAGCCCGAGTGTAAACTGTGCAAAATAGTGCGACGCGCAAAATAGCGCGATTGTAGACTGCGAAAAATAGTGCGACGCGCAAAATTGCGCGAGTGATAAAGTGCACAAAACAGTGCGATGCGCAACATAGCGCGAGTGATAAACTGCACAAAACAGTACGAGGGGAAAAATAGCGCGAGTGATAAACTGCACAAAACAGTGCGACGCGCAAAATAGGGCGAGTGTAAACTGCACAAAACAGTGCGACGCGCAAAATAGCGCGATTGTAAATTGCGCAAAACAGTGCGACCCGCAAAATAGCGCGATTGTAAACTGCGCAAAACAGTGCGACGCTCAAAATAGCGCGAGTGATAAAGTGCACAAAACAGTGCGATGCGCAACATAGCGCGAGTGATAAACTGCACAAAACAGTACGAGGAGCAAAATAGCGCGAGTGATAAACTGCACGAAACAGTGCGACGCGCAAAATATCGCGAGTGTAAATTGCGCAAAATAGTGCGACGCGCAAAATAGGGCGAGTGTAAACTGTGCAAAACAGTGCGACCCACAAAATAGCACGATTGTAAACTGCGCAAAATAGTGCGACGCGCAAAATAGCGCGAGTGTAAACTGCGCAAAACAGTGCGACGCGCAAAATAGCCCGAGTGTAAACTGTGCAAAATAGTGCGACGCGCAAAATAGCGCGATTGTAGACTGCGCAAAATAGTGCGACGCGCAAAATTGCGCGAGTGATAAAGTGCACAAAACAGTGCGATGCGCAACATAGCGCGAGTGATAAACTGCACAAAACAGTACGAGGGGCAAAATAGCGCGAGTGATAAACTGCACAAAACAGTGCGACGCGCAAAATAGGGCGAGTGTAAACTGCACAAAACAGTACGACGCGCAAAATAGCGCGAGTGATAAACTGCACAAAACAGTGCGACGCGCAAAATAGCGCGATTGTAAACTGCGCAAAACAGTGCGACGCTCAAAATAGCGCGAGTGATAAAGTGCACAAAAGAGTGCGATGCGCAACATAGCACGAGTGATAAACTGCACAAAACAGTACGAGGTGCAAAATAGCGCGAGTGATAAACTGCACAAAACAGTGCGACGCACAAAATAGCGCGAGTGTAAACAGCGCAAAATAGTGCGACGTGCAAAATAGCGCTAGCGATAAATTGCACAAAAGAGTGCGATGCTCAAAATAGCGTGAGTGTAAAATGCACAAAACATTGCGACGTGCAAAATAGCGCGAATGTAAACTGCGCAAAACAGTTCGATGCGCAAAATAGCACGATTGTAAACTGCGCAAAACAGTGCGACCCGAAAAATAGCGCGCGTGATAGGGTGCACAAAAGAGTGCGATGCGCAACATAGCGCGAGTGATAAACTGCCCAAAACAGTACGAGGCGCAAAATAGCGCGAGTGATAAACTGCACAAATCATTGGGACGCGCAAAAATGCGCGATTGTAAACTGCGCAAAACAGTGCGACGCGCAAAATAGCGCAAGTGTGAACTACACAAAACAGTACGACGCGCATAATAGCGCGAGTGATGAAGTGGACAGAAGAGTGCGATGCGCAACATAGCGCGAGTGATAAACTGCACAAAACAGCACGAGGCGCAAAATAGTGCGAGTGATAAACTGCAGAAAACAGTGCGACGCGCAAAATAGCGCAAGTGTAAACTGCGCAAAACAGTGCGACGCGCAAAATAGCGCGAGTGATAACTTGCACCAAAGAGTGCGATGCGCAAAATAGCGCGAGTGTAAAATGCACCAAACATTGCGACGCGCAAAATAGCGCGAGTGTAAACTGCGCAAAACAGTGCGACGCACAAAATAGCGCGAGTGTAAATAGCGCAAAACAATGCGAGGCGCAAAATAATGCGAGTGTAAACTGCGCAAAACAGTGCGACACAGAAAATAGCGCGAGTGTAAACTGCGTAAAATAGTGTGAGTGTAAACTACGCAAAACAGTGCGACGCGCAAAATAGCGCGAGTGTAAATAGTGCAAAGCAGTGCGACGCGCGAAATAGCGCGAATGTAAACTGCGCAAAACAGTTCGATGCGCAAAATAGCACGATTGTAAACTGCGCAAAACAGTGCGACGCGAAAAATAGCGCGCGTGATATGGTGCACAAAAGAGTGCGATGCGCAACATAGCGCGAGTGATAAACTGCACAAAACAGTACGAGGCGCAAAATAGCGCGTGTGATAAACTGCACAAATCATTGGGACGCGCAAAAATGCGCGATTGTAAACTGCGCAAAATAGTGCGACGCGCAGAATAGCGCGAGTGTAAACTACGCAAAACAGTGCGACGCGCAAAATAGCGCGAGTGATAAAGGGCACAGAAGAGTGCGATGCGCAACATAGCACGAGTGATAAACTGCACAAAACAGCACGAGGCGCAAAATAGCGCGGGTGATAAACTGCACAAAACAGTGCGACGCGCAAAATAGCGCGAGTGTAAACTGCGCAAAACAGTGCGACGCGCAAAATAGCGCGAGTGTAAACTGCGCAAAACCGTGCGAGGCGCAAAATAGCGAGAGTGTAAACTGCGCAAAATAGTGCGACGCGCAAAACAGCGCGAGTGTAAACAGCGCAAAACAGTGCGACGCGCAAAATAGCGCGAGTGTAAACTGCGCAAAATGGTGCGACGCACAAAATAGCGC